>PVKS010033112.1:0-21988 GCA_004027875.1 Aplodontia rufa
CTGTTGCACTGAAAGTCATTCAATTTGAGGCTTTGTTAGGTCAGCCGTCTGTCCTACTGCTTCAACATAAATTCTAGTATCAACAGATGAGAGAAACCATTTGGCCCTTAAGTCTCTGAGCTTGGGAGACTTCACTAAGCATAATTCTGTCCATCTCCATCCATTTGACTTCGAAAGCTATAATATCGTCTTCTCTGATTGCCAGAAGATTTAAAATGGCCTCCTCATCTTAAGCTGATCCTTAAAACCTATCCTCCTCTTTAGAGAATTTGTCCTCCTATGAAGGCAATGAGGCTCCTCTCAATCCTGCCTCTATTTTCCAGAGTCAATTTATCCTACTCTTCCAAAGGCATGCTGTACTCTGGCCATTCAGAATTATTAGTAAGTGGCTTATAGGGACTGTGTTTTTTTGGACTTTTACACTTGACAATCCATTTGGGGGAATTTATTGCCTCCCCCAAATCCAGGCCTTTCCTGTCTAATTCTATTTCATCCTTAAGCCAAATTCAAACTTCAAAATGATGGTATAGCTTCCCCAGCTTCCCAGTAGTGTTGTTTTCCACTCTCCTTGATGACATAGCATATTTTACATAGCTCTTGCGTTCCAACTTTTTGTTTACAAATTGATTAGCCCCTAAATTGTGAGCTATTCAGAAGCTGTTACCATTCACCCTTCTACCTACCATGCAGTGATATCTAAAGCACTTGCAGACTAGTGGAAGAGAGAGAAAGATGCAAATATGAACATGACACGTGTGCATAATAGACACCTGCACTACACCTACACAAGATGTGGACAATACTATGGCAATGCATACAGAGGGACATAATTAAGAAGTGACCCATTCTTCTCAGGAAAGTCAGGTTAATTTTTATAAATCTCTTGTTGCAGCATAATGAGGTTTCACCTGATTTAAAATTGGGAAGGAGAGGGGGGAGGGAAAAGGATGGGTAATTGGGGGGGGCACTTGGGGGTAAATCTAATTTTCAGAATTTATATATATATATTATTTTATTTCATTAGAAGCTTGTTTGATTGCTCAACCAATTTCTGAACTAAAAAAAAATATGGAAGAACGATTGAAGAGAAAAAACCACGTGCAGAAGAATGAAGCATGACACAATCAGAAGTCTTTTAAATAAGAGGTTGTGTCAGTGAAGCTTATGCAGTGAGGATAGAGGATAACAGAATCCAAGTCTATAAAGAAGATGGGATCCCCTGGGCTCCTGACAGCCTGTATTTCCTGCTAAAAGGAGTGTGGGCTCATCCAGGAGACAGGTGAGAATTACTGAAAGACTCTTGGGAGCATAAAAACATGTGCCAAGATAGTATGAAGATCATACTGGCAGCACTGGAAAGAATAAAGTCAAGAAGAGCAAGACTAGAGGCAGAGAAATGAGTAGATGATTTCTGCCTTATCGGGGTTTAAACTAAACAGAAGTTAGAATTATAAGGATGGATTACAAATACTGAGAAGTTACTATAGCCTGTCAACTTACGGGGTACCATTGATGCTTTGACTGACTTATATATTTATAGAAAGATTCAGACTAGCTAATTGGCATATCAATAACCTCAAATTATCTTTGTGCATGTGTGTAATGAAAGCGCTAAGAATCTATTTTGGTGATTCTGAAATGTGTACTGCGTTATTAACTACATTCACCACACAGTGTGATAGATCAACATCTTACATTTCTCCATCTCTCTCCTCCCTGCCCTAGACTCTGAAAACCACACTTCCACTGCTTATATGAAATCAGCTTTCTTAGAGTCCACATATAAGCAAGATCATTCACCTTTCTGCACCTGACTGAACATATTTTCACAGATGACAAAATTTCCTGCTTCTGAGGCTGCATATTATCCCATTGTATATATACGTACACTTACTTTATCCATTCATCCACTCAGAGAACATGGGTTGTTTCGATATCTTGGCTATTGTGATCAACTCTGGAATTAACATGGGAGTATAGATGCCTCTTTGATATGCCAATTCAGTTCCTTTGAATATAGTCCCAGAAACGGAATTGCAGAATCATATAGTAATTCTGAGCTCAATTTCCCATGTTGTATCATTCCGTATGACTTAGTAAATTTGCTTAACCTTTTCTTTGAGTTTCTTATATCCACTGACTACTGTCAGAACTGTTAAAAGATAAACTGAGGCACACTGAAATTTTAAACAGTTTTATCAGAGCAATTCATGAAGCATGCTGCTATAAAATAAAAATGGATATTGTGGGTAAGGGAAGGGAGGAATACGGGTGGGAAATTGGAGAGGGCACTCCTGGGGGTAAATCTAGTATCCAGAAACTATATACATTTTATATTATTTTGTTAAAATTTGTATGGTTGTCCAAAAATTAAAATTAAAATTAAAAAAAAGGAAAAGAAAAGTGGTTCCAGGCTCCACCAAACAGAAATGATGGAAAGATAAGCAAGAAAAAGAAAATATCTGACCAGTTAAAGTGGAAAAGTAACTTTATTTGAGCCATTCCAGTGGATCCCTAGCTATAGATTAATTGACAATCTCTGATTGGCTAAAACAGATTATACTGAGTTGGGCTTCTTTTTCCTTAAATGGGAACCCCAGGCACGTGAGCTGTCCTAGCCTAATGGCCTACTTGATCATCACTTTAAAAGAAATAATGCAACATTTATTTAGTTTATTTAAAACTAAATAACTAAATAACTCTTTTTTTTAAAGAGAGAGAGATAGAGAAAGGGAGAAACAACTTTTTTTAGTTTTTCACATGGCCTCAGTTACTCCAACGCTTAGTTGTGTACATGGTGCTGGGGTTTGAACCCTGGTCCTTGTGCTTGCCAGGCAAGCCCCGAAACCGCTGAGCCACCACTCCAGCACCTAAATAACTCTTTACCTGACACAAAATGAACACAATAGAATCTTCATTATTTTTCTTAATGATTCTTTTTAGAAATTGGGAGGAATACAGAAAAGAGGAAAGAAATAAGGATGCTATGGAATTAAGTTTAAGAATACTGTTATTCACATAACCAAATTCATGTCATTCAAAGTCCTTATGTGGGGTTTCAAACACCTTAATTCTTCAACCCATGAGTGGAAATCATTTATATAACATTGTGCTTACTTTTGAGTTTTAGTAACTTCACATCACAGATTCACTTACTCTAAAATCTCCATTCTTCCACACACACAAAAAAAAAATCTAACTCACTAAGCCAACAGAATATTTAAGAGTCTGACGCCCAATGATTCTTCCTGCATCCAAGTTATTAAACTTATTATGAAACCCTTGATCCCTTGTAATACTATTAGTGAAGTTCAAATTTCTATCCTGCAGCCAAGCTCTTCCTGCTGAGAGGTAGAAGTTGATTGAAGTCAATAAGAGTTTGGAACGTGTAAACGATGGCAGCTTTCACTCTCAGATAAAGTTCCTTCTATTTTCTTTCCACTCGAGGAGTTTTTTCTCCTCTTTCATCTTAAGACAGAGGCATTGAATACTGATGAGGCTTTTCTTCAACCAACCTCAGTGATGAATATTTGGAAAGCTCATTTTGATTTCAAACACACACTGTACATTTTCTGCAGGGTTAGGTAATCTGACAGAAATAATAACTGTTTCCTTTCCTCAAAGAGCATGAGCCAATGAATTACTTCAGATCTCCATCATTTACAGTGTTGTGATGTGACGTCTCTTTTTACTACTCCAAGTCCATTTTTATGAATTCTGCTTTTTGAAGTTTTTACCAAATAGTAACAGATTCAAATGGAATATCATTTAAGAAAGAGCAGAACAACATGGAGCCATTATCAATTCCTTATAAATAAATTCAGATTCAGGCCTTTTTCTTATATCATCATTATCTTTTGAGATAATATTTTGCTGTTCAAGATTGTGCCAAAAATAAGTTATTTCTCATCTTTTGAATAGAAAGTTTCAGAATTGTGTACAATGCCACAAAATGAACACAATTGAGCGAGGCCATGCTATTCAAAACAGTCAAAATGTAAGAAGTTGAAGATCCCCATAAGAAAAGAGGGTAGACGTGTAGCTTATACAACCTAAGGCATTTGTAGAGATGTATTGGGAGCAGGGGAAGGATAAGGGTGGGTTGTTGGGGGGCTCTTGGGGGTAAATCTAATTTTCAGAATTTATATATATTATATAATTTCATTAGAAGCTTGTCTGATTGTTCAACAAATAAATTTCTGAATGATAATAAAAAATAATGAAAAAAAGAGGTGAAATAGGAGTCAAAAAAGGGAAGGCAAAAATATTTAATTGCTTGTGTCAGGCCCACAGGCTTCTAAAAACAAAAAATTGAACTGATCAAAATATGAAAGGAATGGTTTGAATGAAGAGTAGATTCTGTGAACTTTGTCCTTAGTAGTAAATGCTCCATTTTCCTTTTTTAATTTTTTAATCCTAAAGGAAGTAGGATCTAAAAGTTTCATGTGTGGAACGTGTTCTGGCATCTATTAGCCATTATATTCTAACAGCAGAAAACACATTTGATTGATGAGAATAATAATACACAATTCTCTTGAAGTAAACAAGTGTCTGCTGAAATTAAATAATAACCTAAACCACCAAATTTCTGTTGAGGGACGTGCTGATGTAGTATTTTGAGTGACAACACCTTATAATTGAAATGTGTATATATATATATATACATATATATATATATATATGTTTAAAAAATCATGAATTCTATTTCTACTATATGTCTATCCATCTTCTAATGTTCAGATTGAATTTCAGCTCCCCCATGAAGCATTCTGTGAGTTTTCTAATGTTAAATGTCAGATATCAGTCTTTTTCCGTGCAAAAAGACATACTTCCTTTTTTGTTGTTGTTTATCCATTCATCAGTTGAGGAGATTTGGGTAACATACACACTTTGGCTGTTTGAATCAAGCTACTACACACAATTGTTTGCATGTTTTTATATAGTTATATATTTTCATGGCTCCTGTGTAATGCACCTGGAAGCAGAATTACAACTGTGATTGGCAGCATTAAGGTTCACCTATTAATCCCAAGAAGCTGTAAATGTGTTAGAAGAAATGGAAAAGTTAAATTAAAAATGCAAATGAAATTAATGATTCTAATCAGCTGACCTAAAAAATAGGGAAATAATCCACAATTACCCAAGTGGACTCAATATAGTCACAGGAGTCCGTGAGAGTGGAAGAAGTAGAAGGGGCCAATAGGATTCAGTGTGAGAAGGACATACCCTACCATTGCTAACTTTGAAGATGGGGCAGGAGGCATGAGTCCAGGAGGGTGGGGAGCCTTTAGCAGTTGGAAAATCAAGGAATAGGAATAATCTTCTCAAGCTTCAGTAAGAATTGCAGACCTGCAAACCACTAGATTTTATCCTCATGAGATTCATGTGACAATTCTGGTAAACAGAAGAATAAGACAATAAATTTGTATGGATAAGGCCACAAAGTCTATAGCAATTGAAAACTACACTGGGTCCTATGATAGGTCTATGCTTAATTTTTGAGGAATCACTAAACTTTTTTCAAAGATTCTACTAGATGCCCCATATATTAAAAACTCTTTACATTCTTGCTGATGGAACCAGATTAGTCCTATCTCTGTGGGGTCACAGGAACTTCTGTGCCTACTCCTTTTCAGCGTTTCTGTTTCTTTTCTCAGAAGTTCACTCACATGTATGCAAAGTAGACAGATACAGATTCAAGGAGACCCCTATATTTGAAATGTGTTCTGCAGTGCCTGGCCCAGATGAGGTGCCATATAATTTCTCCTGTCTCCCGTATAAATTCACGTAATTTAACTGATTCCCAAAGTACTTTACCTGATTAAATATGTTATCCATCAAAAAAAATTCTCCCCAAATATGAGAAGTACAAAAAGCTGCCAAATAAAATTAAATACTTTTAATTGGGTTTCCTCAGAATTAATGTAATATAACAAATCAAGCACTGATTCTTTAAAAATGTTGCTTAAAAGATATGGCAAAACAAATCTCAATGCTATTCCTAAAATTGCCTGTGGTCTGAATTTAAAATGAATTTTCTTCTATTAAGTAGGTCTGGTGAAGCTGGAAAGAAATCTCAGGTCACATTTACCTCTTGTAATTCAAGAAAAAACCAATCTCAAACATTTTTTCTTTTCTTTTTCCTTTCCCATTCTCTGAAAACACCCTTCAATGTGTGAAAATCTCCTTATCAGCACAATTTCTCAGAACACTCCTGCACACTCAAGATGGTCTCCTTTCCTTTACAGAACATGATGAGAATTGTAACTGTCCCTGTCCCCTAGGCTACTAATATCCACAGTCTTCATAGCAAAGGTCGAGTCCCACTGCTTCCTCTATTGTTACAAATACTGTGATTTCAGTGATGATGGTTTTTCACTTATTATTTGGCAGTTTTATCCTACCCTTCTTATCCATGGCAAACTCTTGTGACCCCACACCTTCACATGCTATTTCCTAACTCATCAATCGTTTTTGTCAGTTCAGCATCTACTACTTGAGCTTTAAATGTTAGTATTCCTCGTGGCTGAGTCCTCATCTGTGTTTTTTGCACCCTGCCTTGTATGGGAGGTAATCATAACTCTATGCCCATTTTCACGGCTTCAAGCTTTCTATGACATCTATGATGACCCTATTGAATTCCAGATTAATATCACCAACCCAGCTCTTTTTTCTGAACTCCAGGGTATATCTAGAAATATAATCTAACACTGTATTGGATCTTGTGGGCACCTTATATCTCAAACTATAAACTCCCATAAAACTGTCTCAAAATCAGATTTTCTATAAATATTTTACCAAGTCAAAATGATACTACTCTCTATTCAGATATCTAGGTGATGGCATCCTTAATACATTCTATATTTATCCTCCTCCTCCTCCTCCAACAAATCAAGTGCCATTTAGTCAGCAATCTAATTAGCTCTCAAATCCTTACATTTCTGTCTACACCCATCACCAACACCCTAGTTCTAGCTGCAACCCTCCCATGAAATGACTGTGGCAACAATCTCAAAGCAGGCTCTCCTGTGTCTATTTTCTATCCTTCTAAATCATTCCCTATACTGCAGCCAGAGCATCTGTTTATGATTTTCTCATAATAAAAGGTTTCTCATTCTAGAGTCTAAAATCCTAAACTTGATTTATAAATTACATATGATCTAGTCCTCTTGAACTTTATCAAGCTCATATTATAACATTTTCTCCCTTTCTCACTGTGTTCCATCCAACTGATCTTCCTTAAAAGTGACCGTTTCCTATTTCTCCTGCTCAAAAGAGGTGAGATTTAGACTCCTAGGATCAGTTCCTAGGTAGGGCTCAATATTAAGCAAGGTTGCCAATCTAACCTTACTCCTCACCAAGATTTCAAATGTTTATTACTCAGTATATGGAGCTCAATCAACCCTGCAATAGACCGTGCAGTTCCCTTCCAATGTAAGCATCCCTTGGAGATAGGGGTGCTGTGATCGTTATTTTTTTTTCTCTTATACAACCCAAACAAACACTTTCTAGAGAATCAAGTATACACTATTAAATAGAAATGCCAACTGAAAATACAATGAAAGTAAGTTGATAGAAACATAGAAAATTTTTAAACCATTTGCTAGATTTTCACTGAGAGTAGGATTTATTGAACACTCAATTTCTATAGGAACAGGAGTTTCCATTTCATGAGTACTTTTCTATAACTATGGTAGACAGATTGCATTAATGGCCCCATATCTTTCTTCATCGTTTTAATTTTAATTAACTAAAAGTAAGCATACATATGTGTGCAGTGTGACATTTAAATAAATGTATACAGTATGTAATGATCAGGGTAATTTTCAAATCTATCATATCAGATCTTCATCATTTCTTTGTGTTAGGAACATTAAAAATGCTTTCTACTAGTTACTTTGAACTATTCAACTAATTGTTGTCAAGGATTGTTACCCTTTTATGTGACTTTTCAATCCCTCACAATAAAGAAATCTATTTTATCAGCTTGTAACTTGTCAACAGAATATGGCAGAACTAACAGTTGCCGTTCCAAGCCTAGGTCCCCTGAGGCTTTATGGGTTTCTGTCTGTTCCTTGTATCTTTGCCATGGCCACTGCCATGCAAACATATCTTCTGAAAAGTGAGAAATATGTAGGTAACCAAGTTCCCCCAATCAAGGGTATGCTAGACTAGCGGATCCCATCAAAGATCACAGGTGCCAAGGTCCCCTGATCCTTGCCTTGTGATTCAATTGTAGCTACTGTTTTGCTATCGTTATGCAGCATTAACTAACTTATACAATGCTAGATGCTACATTGAAATTTACACACATTTTCAAATATTCACAATAGCCATATGAGGTGTTACTCTTTCCCATTCTACAGTTATAAAAGTTAGCCTCAGAGCTAAGTAAGAATAAAATAGAGAAAATTAAAGTATTGGAGTATGCTCTTCCCACACCAAATTTCTCACAATGTTTCCACTCCTACCAATTTTAATGTTTGTTGTAGTCCTATTGTCAGTGTTCTTATTTCTATTAGTGATTCTGCACAAGAAAAAATATGGGTATTCAGATAACCCAGGGACAGATTTGACATTCAGTCTCTCTGAATATGTCACTAAAACGTATTGATGAATGATGTAAAGAAATTGCACTGAAATATTAATCAACATTCAGGTACTCAACACATAATTCTTTGTATTCTGGGTCAGTGAATAACCAGTTTTTGCTATAAAAGGACATGCCCAGAATCCAAGTTACAATGCTTACACTCAGTTCATTTCTAACAATTTCCCAATCTGTAGGAAATTTTAAAAAGCAGAGGCAAAAATACCCTTTCAATTGCTCTGTTTCTCTTTTCTGTTCTAGTTCCTTTCTGTTCTTCATCTTCACACTTGATGTGTTCAAATATTTTACTTAATCAATTTATATTGTATACTTATTTACATTTCCAAGCAGGCATCAGTTTTATTACTTTAGCTCATCTAACTTATTTTTCTCTACATTTTTAGAATTAGAATTTCTCTCACTTAATGTGGATATTTGAGCAGGAAATCACCAGTAACCATATTCCTAGGTTTCTCAGAAAGTTCAAGTTGTCTAACTCTTCTGAGCATCTGACTAGAAGGTCTTCTAATGCAAAGTGGGGGTTTCAATAAATCACTATCTATGGCCCCTGCTCTGGCCTCTCTTTTCCAAAAAAGTCATAGTTCACCACAAAGATCTGTGATTATCGAAGTTCAGATTCTAAAGTATAGCATTTCCTCATTTCAAATAAATTAGAGGCTTATCAACGTTTAATGATGAGCAATTCTGAAAGTCTCTTTTTGCTGCAAAAATATACAGAGGAATGCATGGGTCAATACTCAGTACTGAGTTTTAACGTAGAACTTTGATACCCATGGCAATACTCTTGAGAACAAAGAGAAGAAAAATCCAATATGTTCTTCTGATGATAGATATTACAGAATGTTATCTTATTCTCATCACCTTCTTCCCTTTTAAGAAATTATATAAGGATTCTTCAAGGAAGAAGAAGAACTGGAGCTAAAGTAAGATAATCACAATGAACAGAGTGCATTCTGAAACCTACCCCGCCAGCCATGTTCTAGATGGTATACATAATACAACTCAGATAGGTTTGATGATCTAAGAGTGGAAGATTTTACTTCCTGAACCTATTTTCAGTTTTCACCAGAACATCATGGTGAAAGATATGAAAATGAGATCTGTGTAAGCTGAGATTGGTCCAGGTAACACAGTTTTCCATTAAACTGTGTACATGGGAGAGTAGAACTTATTTTCTTTCTTTCTTTCTTTTCTTTTTTTTTAACTGCCACCAAGAAACTTGTTAATGAAAGAGAAAGGGAAAGAGACCCCAACACACACACTTGAAAATGTCTTTGGCCATAACAAGGGAGCTACAGGGAAAGTGACCTACACAATACAAGACTGAATCCACATGTCTTAGACAGATATCACTCTGAGAGGCAGCAATGCCCATGAACCAGATAAGAGAATCTACACACTACCCGTGCCCATAGGTAGACACAAACCACTACACTACTGCAGTTCAGATGCCACCCAAGTCACAGCTAATGACATAGAAGGGACAACCATCAACTTTACATTTAAATGCTGCTAGACAAAAATAAAGTTAGGATAAACCCAAATTACATTGTTTAGTATCACGCAAAGGAAGCACTTAATAGAATTTAAGTTGGTTTACAGAAAAAAATATTTTTGTACAACTAGGTACATGACTGATAAAATATTTTTGAATAAGAAGGAAACTTAGAAGTAATCTACTTCAAATTTATCATTTTTGGATAACAAAGAAGGAGTCTGGTGTGGTTAAAAGATTTGTACAAACTTATTCATATAATTGATGACTGAATCAGAATCCAGTGTCTTATTATCATGTTTAAACATCTTTCTACTTTATCAGACCATCTTATTGTCACTATAAAAGCTATATTTGTATTTATGCAATACAATACCATTTCAGACTGTGAACTGTGAATTTACCTTTGCAAACTTGACAGTTGGGTAGTTATGGCATATCAGATTGTTATTCTTGTTTCAATGAATGTTAAAAATATACAATCTGAATATGTTAAGTACATTTTGCTCCTGGATTTGCTGGAAGCAAGCGAAAGGACATTTTATTATTATTAACACAACTCAAAATAAGTAGTTCAAACCACCTTTGAATATTTTTAACAGCAATTTATCTAATATACATTAAAATTAGGTGGAAAATCAATCTAGAGTAAATCTGATTTTAAATTTTTATTGTCTATATGACAATAAAAGGAAATTTTATGACATTTTTCAGACATTATTTTTAATCTTGACTTTTATCTATGCTATTTTAAAGCTTTGCAATTAAACTACCCCAGGAATAGTGAATGGAAAAGTACTTTTCTTTTTATTATCAGAGCCCAATTGCAAGCATTTGCAATTTTGTTAAGGCATTTTATAATTTATAATGTTGATAATTTTACTAATCTAATAAACTTTATTTTCTGATGTCCAATTTGATTTTTTTTCTGCTTTTAAATTTCAGATATTTGCATCAAAGAATAACAAAGGATGATAGGAAAGGAAGAGAAGGGGAAATGTTGGAACTGAGATAAAGCAAGGTACATTCCAAGCATTTATAAATATGTAATTGTATATACTATAGTCATGTATATAAAAATGTTCTTATAAAAATATTCTTCATAAGATATTAAAATTATGTCACTGTACTTGGTATTTTAGGAGAAATAGAGGACCCTGAAGAGAAGCAAGGGATCAGGGGACAGGAAGAGAGAAGTAGAGGGGTGTGGGGGTAGGGGAGAATATTTACCAAATTGTATTGCTGAATTGTGTGCATCTAGGTAATTTGTGCATCATTATGTACAACTATAATGTACTAATAAAATCAATTTTAAAATGAATTTCAGATATTTGCAAATATGTAGTCTATCATATGCCATTTTTCTTTGAATTGAGTGTTTTTCTTAAAAAATCATTAATCATTATTAATTTCTCTTGTGAAATCTTCCTAGATAACTCATCCACTTATCTACTAATCACAGATCCATAAATAACATGCATAGATGTTAGCATTTGTAAATAGTTTCCATATCCACTAATGCGTTTGATATTTGAAACAATCTAGAGAGGACGATTTCATTAGAACATAAAGATAATGGTAATAACAATAGAGTAATATTGACAGTCAATTCATTTGTCATTCTGATTTTAAAGGTGAACAAGATTTAATTATAGAGTAAATCCATTTTTAAAATGAATTTATAATTCTTTATGAATGAAAAGTGCTAAAAATGCAATGTGTTGTTTTCTAATCAACAATAGAGAGAAAAAATATGGCCAGCAATATTACCCAGAAAACCCATGACAAGCTGTCAGATACTTGCTGCGGAATTAAGAGAAATAATATCACAGGAACAAGGGAGAAAAAAAAATTCTACTGTCTCTTGTCATTAGAGTGACTGGTGATATTAGGTTCTAATGAGAAAAATGAAAATAATATGAATTAACACTCACTCTCCTGGGAATAGTGTTCTAAAATAAACATTTCAATATGTGTATGTACAGGCAGTTGTTATGATTGGTTTTGAGGATACTGAATTTATCTAATTTTTGACTTTTTCAGAGAAGCAAGCATCAGGGTCTGCTCCTAAGTAAAATATAAGATGCAGTAGGTCAAAGTTCCCACTAATGAACCAAAAAGCCATGCAAAACAAATCTTCTTTTTAAAACACCAGAGAGCTGTGAAAACACCAGGAATCTAGTGAACTAAATTTAAGAAAGAGAAGACTCAAAATGTCATAAATTTGGATCAAGATTTTCCTGCAGATCAGTTAGGAAAGCAATGTTTGATTACATTACAGAAATTTTGGATTTCACAGTTGTGCATAAGAAAGTGTAGAGTTTTGCCATATTTTAGTTATCCTTTATTGTCTAGCCACACTGAAACTTGTATTCTGTAAGGATAGCAACTTTTCAGATTTTAATTATCATATCCCCACATCATAGAACATTTAAGGTCTCATAAGAAACTCTCAATAAATGAATGATGGCAAGGAAAGGGGATGCCCGGAAAGGATAAAATGGAGCTCCTTTATCAATTGTAAAATAAGTCTGAGGACTGTTTATCTACTTGACTGATATTGAGCCATGAGTAACCATAAGTAGCCACAGACTTTTTGATACAGCATATTTGAAAAGTCAAGCACTCATATGTATTGAGACAAGAACAGCTGCAAGTGTTTAATGTAAGTGGAGCCTGGAGAATCATGATAACATGAAATTTATTCTACTTCCTACTTGAAAGTGGGCAAATATCCCTCCTCATCTCTATCAGTATTCTTAATTTAAAATGCACTACCTCTGCCTAGGGATTGACAGCCTATAAAGAAAATATATTGAACTGTTTATGTGGGAAAAAATTCACAGAATAGGGTCATCCCAATACACAAACATACACTAACAACCCATTTTGGAAAGAGAAAATAGGAAAGAAAAAATATAACATTTAAATTGCAGCAATTTTAAAGGCATTTCTTAATACAAAATAGCTACTCATGATATTGCAATCTTTGTATTGAATGAGATCTTGGGAAGTTGCATAGGACTTATGCCTAAATCACCTGGGAGTTGGACAGGAAGCAATTTAGGAGTCAATTTTTAAAATAAATATTTAAATGATCCCAGTTTGTAAAATTGCACCAATCAACAAGTCTTCATCTTACTTAATGGTATGTCTGGGAACATATTGGGTCTGTTGCCAAGATACATAAAAGAAAACAATATCACTAACGTTGTCCCTGAACTTGGAGAAATTTCTTTCTTTTTAAGAAGCAAAACCAATACAAGACCATCATTAACTGGTCTTGCACAGGAAAAGCATGTGAAGATATGTCACACAGGAACCAAGCATGACAGTACCAGAGCTCACACTAAAAGCAATGCTCAACTTTGGTTTCTGGTATGACCAGCATGGGAAGGAAATTACTAGAGATTAAACACCTACATTCCCAGATCACTCCCAGCAACTGCCATACTGCTTTCCACATGCTCAACTTCCTAGCTGGATAAATAGTTGTTTTAGTCAGCTTTTTTGCTGCTGAGGCCAAAAGACCTAACAAGAACAGTTATAGGGGAGGAAAAGTTTATTTGGAGGGGGTCACTGCATAGGCAGGTGACCATTGCCTCTGGGTCCAAGATGAGGCAGAACGTGATGACTATAGATTGTGGTAGAGGAAAGTGACTCAGAACATGGCACCAGGAAGTAGAAAGACAGCCTCACCTTGGACAAAATGTAAATTCCAAAGGTATGCTCCCAATGATGCACCTCCTCCAACCACACCCTACCTGCCTATAGTTACCATTTAGTGAATACCTATTAGAGGATTAATGCACTGAGTAGGTTGAGGCTCTCATAATTCAATCATTCTACCTCTAAACCTTGCATTATCCCACACGTGAGCTTTAATATCTCAGCCATAATATCAACATCTAATTGAAAAATTATACATTCAATTTGCCAACCCAATCTTTTGCTGATCACACTGATTTGGGGGAGAATCAATGGAAAAAAAAGGACATAGGATATTTTTGAGACATTTGAATAGCATCCTCTCTGGGGTAAAATGTCTGATTCTGCTCACATTTGCAAATATTATCCACTATTGATGAATACTGTAGTTCCCCCTGACCTGTGGGAGAAATATTCCAAGGCCCCAGTGGATACCTGAAACCACTGATAGTACTAAACTCTATATACACTATAGGGTTTTTTTTTCTATGCATACCTACTAAATTAGTGTTTAATTTATAAATTAGGTACTGTAAAATATTAATGCTATATGTTACTATTTATAGTATAGTATAGATAGTATTTATAGAACAGTATATTTAATATATTTATCTTAATACTATAATAAAAGTTATGTGAATGTGTTCTCTGTCTTAAATATTTTATATTATACTGTACCTACTGTGATTGGGGATTGTAATTGAATCCATGAAAAGCAAAACCACTGATAGGTGAGATCACTGTATATCACCAATACTTTGTACTTCTCTATACATCCCTTTGCTTATAAAATCCAAACCTATGTAATCAGAAGGAGGTGATTCAGAGCAGTCATTGTGAATCCCAGGAGAAAACCCAAATCAAATAGCAATCATAGGCAAATGTCCTAATTTTGCAAAACCTTGACATATCATGCATAATAATTATAGATAGAGCCAATAAAACACTCAGCATAGAGTCTGGAATACAGCAAGAATTTAATTGTATCAGTTATTAGTATAATTGCTATTAGTTGACACTATTGTTGGAGTTGTTCAAGGAGCTGATTTATAATGGTCCATAAATATTTTACATTTCACTAGTAACTTTATACTATTAATCATATAACTATAATCATTTTGTCATTTCAATAATTAATAGTCTTACATAATACTTTGCTTCATACTGAAACTTTTTTTTAAAATGATGTATGTTTTTCTACTTTGTAAGACAAAGATGAATTAATTCCTGCAGCAACTCCTTGTCTTGTTCCATGCAGCATTAAGTTGCCTGTGTGCAAAAACAGCTTATTCACAAATCAGTCCCTGCACATCGGCACATCTGCCTCTGTGACTTCTCAACATTCTTGACTTGCCCTGGGAATTGTGGTTATTTCAGAGAAAATGTGTAGCTTACTGAAATCAAAGGAAGTGGACACTGCAGCAAGCACATGTCCCCTCATATTGCATTCTGTTGAAAATTCTTAAATGACAAGTCTGGATGCTTCTCTGTTAGTGAATATTTTTATTTTTTAGAGTATTTTGATATTGGTTCCAATTTGACTTTACTAGTAGAAAAATATTAAGTCAAATTCTGGAACTTAAAGATATATTTAGATTTCTTGCAATCCTTATTCTGACACTATAATTTGTAGAGCATGTCTTGACCAAAATGGAGGATACATCTGTTCAGATAGAATACAATTTTAATGAGCTGGGACAAAGTATGCCTGTCAGCAGCCTAGCACAACTGCTTCCCACAGGGTCTTCTGAAGAGAATAACATATATGTCATGTAGTCAATATTTTGTCAGAAAATATCAATTACACACATCAAATGCATGATTTTTCTGCTCACATATAGCCAGTGAGTGTTGTATAGAAAATGCATTTTAATTATATAGATAATATAAATCACATTTTTCTACCCCTATCACACTGACCCAGAAGACTATTCCTCAGAAAGTATATAAGAATTTCTTCTCACAGTTGTGAAGGGAAGTGTTGATTTAGCTGTATGGCATGCCTTCTTTCTAAAGTCTTTATTTTTGTTAAATATATTGTTAAATATGGTGTTTAGAGACCTTCCCTAATCTGTAAACAATATTACCACTTTCTGTTACTATGCAAACCATGACAAGATATCCCCTGAATTAACACTGACTTTATTAACACTATCTGTAGAGAAATATAGTAACCAATTATGAACAGTGATATACTTTCTATTGGATTTATATTGCTAATTCTTTCCCCACCCCAAAAAATTTAGAGGCTGTTAGACTTTGGAACATACCTTTGAATTTAAAGAGAAGTTTATCTGATTCTTTTTAGCTTTTTTAACAAACTTACAAATATATTTATTATTGATGTGATAAATTTATTATTGAGAAAATTATCTTAGAACAGGAAGTAAATGGATGAAAACCCCAGTTTCACTGCCAAGATGCCAAATACTGAATGGTGCCATATTCCAGATGCTGTATACTTTCTCCTCTAGCACACTGCCTCCTAGTAGCAGGCAGAAGTGAAAAATATCTTTAAGATATGAATATATTTTTCAATGGAATTAATCTTGAGTCCATCAATAAACTTCTCAATAGCCAAACACTTAAGACCATGTTAAATTTTATTCAGGCTTTCTCACAAATCTTATATCTTATTTTGTTCCATGTCTCAGGGTGAACTTGGAATAGCTGACACCAAACTTCCAGTACAACAGCAAAACTTGCTACTGAACCATTCAGAAGTCTATATGA
Source organism: Aplodontia rufa (assembly GCA_004027875.1). Taxonomy (NCBI): domain Eukaryota; kingdom Metazoa; phylum Chordata; class Mammalia; order Rodentia; family Aplodontiidae; genus Aplodontia; species Aplodontia rufa. Next base: position 16,548 of record PVKS010033112.1, read on the forward strand.
TTCTGGCACAGACCAAGGGTACCAATGTAGTCAAGCAAAATAACTAAGCCTCTGGAATCTGGAGTTATCTTTATTGAGTGTATGTAGATAGGAATTGAATTTTTTTTTAACTTTTTCCACCCTGGTAGTGGGATCATTCATTAGTGGCTTTAAATACCTCAAAACAGCCTAGAAGCTCAATGTCAGTGAATTATGCATTATTCTTAACAACAGCAAGCAAGACAAGGTTGGCGATAACACATGGGCATGAGAAGTTCATCTCTTTACTGGTCCTGAATTCATCATCCCTGAGAAGCTGTGGGTGGTTTGTGTTATTTTATGTTCCATGATCTGAGAATTTCCCTACAATATAGGGTCTACACTCCATTAAAGTCATAAACACATGGAACATTCACAAACTAGACTACATTCTGGGCCATAAAACACAGCATAACAAATTTAACAAAATATAAACATACAATATCTGCTCTCAGACCACAATGGAATTAACCTAGAATTCAATAACAGAAAGGTAATTGGGAAATCTCAAAATACATGGTATTTAAGCAACACACTCCTAAATAATACTTTGTTTCAAGAAAAACAATCAAGAGAAATCTGAAAATATTTTGAACTAAATGAAAAGGAAAGCAATCTATTAATTATTTTTTGTCTGTAATGAAAAGAGTGATTTAGAGAGAAGTTTATAGCATTTGGTGAACACTATAAAAAAAGATTTATAATCACTAATCTAAGTTTCCACCTTAGGGAACTACAAAAAGAAGAGGAAATTAAACTAAAGTATGAAGATATAAAATAAACTAAAATCAAAAATCAATGAAATTAAAATAGAAAATCAATAGAGAAAATCAGCAAAAGCAAACCCTGGATTTTTGAAAGATAAATAAAATTGATAAGCTTCTAGTCACACCAACAAGGAAAAAACAAAAGAGGGAGAATACCTAATATTGAAATCAGAAATGCAATAGGGGACATCACTGCAAATCCTATTTGTGTTGAAAAATAACAGTAGTGGTAATACTATGAGCAGCTCTATGCCCACAAATCTGATAATGTATGCAAAATTGGTCAATTCCATTAAAGATATAATTTGCTACAATTCTCAATAGAAGAAATAGAGAATCTGCATAGGCCTATAATGTTAAAGAAACTGAAATTAGGATTAATAACCTTCCAAAAAGCTCCTGGCCCACATGGCTTCTCTGGTGAATTTTATCTAACATTTAAGGAACCAATTACCCAATTATCTATTATCTCTTTTAGAGAATAGAAGAGGGACTATCTAAGTAATTCCATCAGACCAAAATAATTCTAATAACAAAAGCAGATTTAAAACATTAGAAAAAAACAAAACAACCACTTCTGTCATGAACATAGATGTAAAAATCCTCAACAAAATATTAGCAAAATGAAGCCAAAAATGTATTTAAAAATTTACACCACAATTAAGTGAGTTTATCCCAATTAATAAAGACTGGTTTAACATTCAAAAAATAATAATATATCACATCAATATTGTAAAATAGAAAAAAAATTACATGATCATATCAATACAAGCAGAAAAGTCATTTGATAGAATCCAACACCCATTCAAAATCTAAACCAATAACTCTGTCAACATGAATTTTTCAAACTCAACATAACAGATCTACTGGAAACCTGCTGCTGACATCATACTAATGAGAAACTTGAAGTTTTCTCACTAAGGTCAGAAACAAGGCATTTCACCATTCTTTCTCAATACTCTACAGGAAGTACACACTAATGAATAAGAAAATAAAAAGATCTCAAATAAACAACCTAATGATGCATCTTAAGCTCTAAGAAGGCATGAGTAAATCAATTCTTAGACCAGCAGAATGAAACAAATAATGATTATTAGAGCTGAAATTAATGAAATAGAAACACAGAAAATACAAAAGAACAATTAAAGAGTTGGTGCTTTGAAGAAAATACACAATTGATACTCTAACCAAACTAACCAAAAGAAAGAGAAGAAAATTTTAAAAATAAGAGAAAAAAATGGGGATATTACAACAGACACCCATAAAATTCAAAAGAGTATTAGGGACTATTTTTAAATGTATATTCTGATATATCAAAAAAATTTAGGAAGAAATTAATATAATTCTAGACACATATGCCCTACCAAAACTGAACTAAAAGTACACAGAAAATCTAAAGCAATAACAAGCAATGAGATTAAAGCAGTAACAAAACGCCTCCTGACTAAAGAAAAGGCCAGGATCAGATGGATTCACAGCCAAATTTTACTGGATATTAAAAGAATAACTAATACTAATATTCAAATATCCCATAAAATTGAAAGAGAGGCAATGCTTCCAAACTCATTTGGTGAGGCCTATAAGACACTGATACCAAAACTGGGTAAGGCTACTTCAAGAAAGGAAAAATAGAAACCAATTTTGTTGAAGAATATAGATATAAAAATCCTTAACAAAATATTAATAAATCAAATTCAACAGCACCTAGAAAGATCACACATCATGATTAAGTTGGTTTCATCTCAGGGACTGAAAAATGTTTCCATATAGGCAAATCAGTAAATGTAATTCACCCCATAAATAAAACCAAAAACAAAAATCACATAAACTTCCCAATAGATACAGAAAAAAGCTTTTGTAAAATTCAATACCCTTTCATGAGAAATCTTGAAGAAAATAGGTATAATAGGAACTTACCTCAACATCATAAAGGCTATATAAGACAAATGTGAAGTCTATATCATACTGAATAGAGAAAAACTGAATTTCCTCTAAAATCAGGAATAAGACAATTATGTCCATGCTCACTACTCCTTTTCAATACAGTACTTGAGATATTAGAGCAATTAGGCAAAGAAGGAAATAAAAGAGATACAAATTGTTGGACACACTCGTGCAGCAAAGAGACCCCCTGGTAGCTGAGACAACAGATTTTATTAAGAGAAGTAGCAGTATGGCTGCTCCCAGGATCAGAGAGAACAGCAACATGTGGCCTGGAGTGAGCGAATTTATTAGCTCTCCTACTCTCTTGTGAGAACAGGGCTTGGGTGGTTACCTGCAGCTAGGTGTATGGAGGTAGGGCAAGCCTCTAAATGGTTGTGCTTTGTGAAAGAGGAATTTACATCTAAATATGGCCGTCATTATTAACAGTTATCTAATACAAATAGTCAAGGAAGAAATCAAATTACTTCTATTTACAGGTGATATTGTAAAAAGGTATAGACCCTCTCATATAAAACAAATATATTTAATTAAAATTGAGCATGCCAAAATGGATGGAAATAAAATCCTTGAATTGTGCTATGGTAAATGGACGGAAATAGTCAAGGTCATTTGAAGCAGCCCTTCAGAGCTGCCAGTTACTGATATGGATACTTTAGCTCCCCACCTAGCCTGCCCTGCTAGCCCGCCTGCCACATGCAATTGGTAACAGATAAACTAAAACTTGCTGTCTGAATTTTTGGAGAAGGACCCCTTTTGTAAGCCTGCCAAATTTTTCGTTTAAAAAAGAGCCTGCTTGAGTCACTCGGGTTGCTGATCTCCCTGAACTTTGCTTTGCAGCGGCAGCCCTGGTATACCAGCTTGTTTCTTTTTTCTGTTTCTTCTCTGTCCCCAAAATAAACTTTTTTTTTCCTTTTCTACTCTGGTCCCTGATGGTCTCACTATGTGTTGATAATCAGACCCCACAGCAATATGATCCCATACTTATAAGATTCTAAATGTTCCCCCAGAAGACTTCTACAGTTTATAAGCAAATTCAGCAAAGTAGCAGTATGCAAAAATCAACATACAAAAATCAATAACTTTTCTATGTAACAACAATGAATCTTCTGAGAAAGTTGTCAGGAAAAAATGCCATTCACAGTAACTTCAAAAAGCATCTGATACCTAGGAATATTCCTAAACCTAACCAAGGAGGTGAAAACTCTTTACAATGAAATATAAGAACACTAAAGAAAGACATTGAAGAGAACACTAGAAGATGGAAAGACTCCCAATGTTTGTGGATAGGCAGAATTAATATTGTTAAATGGCAGTATTACCAACAATGATACACAGATTCAAAACAATGCCCATCAAAATACCAAGGACAATAATAGATGCTGGAGGGGCTGTGGAGAGATAGGCACACTAGCACATTGTTGGTGGAGCTGCAGACTGGTATAGCCTCTCTGGAAAGCAGTGTGGAGAATCCTCAAAAAACTAGGGATGAGCCCACCATATGATCCTGCTATTCCAATCCTAGGTATCTTTCCAGGGGATTTAGCATCAGCACATTATAGTGACACAGCAATATCTATGTTCATAGCAGCTCAATTTACTATTGCTAGGCTATGGAAACAACCCAGATGTCCCTCACTGGATGAATGGATCCAAAAACTGTGGTACATTTATACCATGTAATTTTACACAGCAATTAGAAACAATGATATTGCAGCCTTTGAAGGTAAATGGATGGCTATGATGAGTAAAATCAGCTTAACCCAGAGAACCAAGGGCCAAATGTCTCCACTCATCTGTGGAGGTTGGAACTAGACCCTGGCCATTCTGAAAGGTCATTTATTATCATGTGTTAAATCCAGATAAGGTGTAATGTTATACAACATAATACTTTTTTAGAGACATTGTGGGAAGGGGAAGGGAGGGATAAGAGTGGGTAATTGGGGGGCACTCTTGGGGGTAAATCTAATCTCCAGAATCGATATACATTTTATATTATTTTGTTAAAAACTTGTATGGTTGTTCAAAAATTAATTTCTTAATAAAAATAAATAAATAAATAAAAATAAAAACAACACAATAACAGGAATGAAAAAATATGAAGGACATTCTTCACAAAACTAAAAAAAAAAATTCCTGAAATTCATATGGAAGAATAAAAGATCCAGAATAGTCAAAGAAATCCTGAACAAAAAAAGTAAAACTATAGGCAGCAAAATACCTGACTTTACATTATCTACAAAATCTTAGAAATAGCTTGGTAATAGCATAAAGAATAGGCAAGTAGATTATTAGTACAAAATAAAATTCACAGAGACAAATTCACTGAGCTTCAGCCATCTAATTCTTGAAAATGGTGCCAAAAACTTATACTGGAAATAAGATATCCTCTTTAACAAATGGTACAAGAGAAAGTGGATATCCGTGTGTAAAAGGCTGAAAACAGAAGCCAACTAAAAATAAATAAAAAACCTTGTAATGAGACCAAAACTTTGCAACTTCTGGAAATGAACACCGTAATAAGCAGCAACTTCTTCAATAGGGCTCCTATTATGCAGGGAATAACAATAAGAATCAATAAATATGGTGGCCTTAAACTAAAAAACCATCTGCACAGCAAATAAAAGAATCAACAGCATACAGAGAACCCATAGAATGAGGGGAAATCTTGGCCAACTACTCTTCCAACAGAGTTAATATCCAAAATATGTGAAG
>PVKS010033113.1:0-22017 GCA_004027875.1 Aplodontia rufa
AAAAAAAAAAAAAATACTACCAAGGTCAAAATGTACTGTGGAGGTATGTGTTCATAGTTGACATCTAGGTGGAGTCACTTCCTAGTTGAGATTGTTGGCGGGGGGGGGGGATGAATTTTGGTGATCTCAGCTGACAAGTCAGATTCCCAGGGGGCCTCTTAGTAATTTTCTCCTGTAGAGGAGTTGCAAATATTCACCTTCCCTGCTCCCTGTGAGAACAGACTTCAGGGCCACCCAACTTGCACTCTTGGGCAGTTTAGTGTCTGCCTGCCCAAGCTCCTGTCCCTGTTCAGCCAGGGACCCAGGAGCTGCTGGTAGTCTTTTGGATCCTGGTGCAGCTGTAAGGGACTCTTGCTGTTCAAAGGAGAGTGACCAGCCTGGACTGAACTCTCCTGTGACCATTATAGCCCCACTCTTGGGGGTCTTGAGGTCCTGAGGTCCTCACTTGCCCCAGGAGGTGATGTGTGGGGCAGTCGCAACCCTAGCAAGGGGAGGCAGGTGTAAAGGAGATACCAGCCCAGCTAGACCAGTGTTTGTGGAGGTCTCAAATGCAACTGCTAGGGGGCGTGGAAGCCTAGTCCCACTTGGAGAGCCCAGGACCTACGGGATTGCTTCTGTACATAGAAATCAGGGTTTGAAAGTAAAGGAAGGCACAGGGTCCAGGCTGCCCCTTCTGTTTATCAGTTCCTGAGGCTAATGATAGCCACTGCCCCACCTGAGAGTTTCAGGCAGTATCTGTTGGACCTGCAGTCTGAATCCTCCCTGGCTGATTAGGTCCTATTGAGTAGAATCCTGGTTACAGACTCCACTAGCAGTTGGGGCATGTTAGGGGGTGGGCAGGAAGTCTCTAAAAGCGAATTGTGGGACCAGGAGGGAGGGTTCGCCAGGCCCACACAGCCCCCAGGACAGACAGTCAGAACACTGGGGACTTGGAGTTGCTCCTCCAGATTGAGCTCCCTAGTCCACTCTGCAGTTGGTGATTTTGTTTTCATTATTCATGAAGCGGTGTACTGTACCACCTCTGGGAGGTTTCAAAATGGTGGTGCCACCCTGCTTCTTTGCTTCTTTGCATGATCACATTTAGGGTATCTAATTTGTGTGTATTAAAGCAGACCCAGGGTTCTTGCCACTGCCGTAGCATCCCAGGAGCACAGGGGTCCCACTCCCAGACGCTGCTGCGTGCTCATGCTCACTGCTATGTCTGAGTTAATTTAATTGTGCGCAGCTTCCTCTCTTCCAGGGCAAATTCCCTGCCCACTGGCTGGGTCACTGGCTCTGGAACTTTCAACTTGTCCACAGTTACAGTTCTGTGTCACCAAACTTCCTTCTTTGGATAGTAATGAATTTGAGGAGAAATTTTGCTGTTCACCCACCTTACAGTAATTTTGCATTTCTCTCACCATTGGTGTCCTGCATTCATGGAGAGATTTCTCATTCAGCACTGCCACAGGTTGCCATGATGGTCAGAGAATTTCTGAGGATGGGGTTACTTCATTAACATACTAGTAGTTTAACTTCCAGATAAGTTGTCTATCTGTGCAGAATTTTTTTTTTTTTGGTACTGAGGGTTGAACCCAGAGCCTCATGAATTCTAGGCAAGCAGGCAGAGTGCTGCTGAGATATATTCCCAAATCTTTTTTCTTTTCTTTTCTTTTGAGACAGGGTCTTGCTAAGTTGTCCAGTTGTCTGGAACTTGTTATCCTCCTGTCTCAGCATCCCAAGTCACTGGGATTACAGGCATGCAACACTGCACCCATTTTCCATTCAGAGAGTCTATTATCAGACTATTGCAGATGGTTAGGCTGAACGTTTTGAAGAAAGAAACTCAAATTTTAGGGTATGGGGTAAATTTTAACTATCTCACTTACTTCATGGTAATGATATAAAAGTAATGACATGAGGTCAAGAGCATCCTTGAGGTGTTATCTTTGTAGGACTGGTTCCTACCAATGTAGTTGCAAGGGTGTACTCATGACATCAGGGGTTGTTCTGAAATAGGATGACATCCATATCTTTGCTGGAGGCATCAGTCATGAAGGTATAGGCTAGAGCTAGATCAGTGCAAGCCAGGATTGAGAGAAAGGTAAGGAGGGTTTCACAAGCTATAAAGCTGTGGCCAGTCTAGTTAGTTATCAGAAAGCCAGGATGGAGAAATAAGGAAAAAACAACTGATAAAGATAGGTAAACTCCAAGAATGAGTAGACTTGGAAGACTCTGGGATGGCTAATATTTGTTAGACATCATATAAATAAATGCCTTGGCTGGACAGATCTCTCAAGAATTTTATTTCTTTTTTTCTCTCTCCTTTTTTCCCCCCTCCTTATTTCTGTTATTGTAGTACTGGGGATAGAACCCAGGGGCTTTCATCTCTGAGTTACATTTGCAGCTCTTTTTATTTATTTTGAGACAGGGTCTCACTAAGTTGCCCATGTTGGCTTGGAACTTGTGACCCTCCTGTCTCAGCCACCTAAGTCGGTGGGACTATAGGCATACAACACCTCTCCCAACCAAGAATTCTATTTTATATCCCTTTAATTTCCTTCTCTTGCCTAATTGCTGTGGCTACAGTTTCAAGGACTATGTTGAATAGGAGTGGTAAAAGTGGGCATCCTTCTTGTATTCTGTTTTTAGAGGAAATGCTTTCAATTTTTCTCCATTCAGGATAATATTCGCCTTGGTTTGTAATATATAGTCTTTACTATGTTGAGGTAAGTTTATTCTATCCCTAGTTTTCCTAGTATTTTAAACTTGAATGGGTACTGTACTTCATCAAATGCTTTTTCTACATCTATTGAGATAATCATGTGATTCTTATTTTTTAAGTCTATTTGCGTGGTGGATTACATTTATTGATTTCTGCATATGGATCCAACCTTGTATTCCTGGGATGAATCCCACTTGATCATGGCGTGCTCTATTTTAAATGTATTTTTATATTTGATTCGCCAATATTTTTTTGGGGGGGTTAACTGTGATATTTTATTTGTATTTCTTCTTTTCCATTATATAGCTTAAACTTACATTATGGATTTATTTATTTATCTACAACATTTCTTTTAATTGAGTAGTTGTGTTGTTGTATAATCATAAATGCATATGTAAAAACAATATATTTACCTGATCCTAATCCAGAATCATCTCCACATCACGTACACCCCAGACTCGAGTCTTCTATATTTCCTCCATACAACAGATATAAATATATATACATACACACACATACATATATATATATATATATATATATATATATATGTCATTTTACAGAATTAAATGATTGTATAAGTATTATTTTGTTTCTCAGGTGAGTAAAGAGTAAGTTATATTATTGATATGATTTGCCAATATTTTATTAAGAAATTTTGCATCTATATTCATGAAAGATATTGGCCTGAAGTTTTCTTTTCTTGATGTATCTTTGTCTGATTTTGGTATCACAGTGACGCTGACTTCATAGAATTTGGCAGTTAGTTTCTTTTCTATTTCATGAAATAATTTGAGGAGGATTGGAATTAGTTCTTCTTTAAAGATATGTTGGAACTTGGCTAAGAGTCCATCTGGTCTTGGGCTAGCCAGAGCAATTAGGCAAGAGAAGGAAATTAAAGGGATAAAAATAGGCAAAGAAGAGCTCAAATTATATCTGTTTGCCTATGACATGATTATATAATTTAGAAGACCCACAAAATCTACCAGAAGACTTCCAGAGCTCATAAATGTATTCAGCAAAGTAGCAGGATACAAAATCAACATTTACAAATCAACCATGTTCCTATACTCCAAGAATGAATTTGCTGAAAAAGAAATTAGGAAAACTATCGCATTGAGAATCAATCTAACAAAAGAGGTGAAGGACCTTTACAATGAAAACTATAGAACACTAAAGAAAGAAACTGAAGAAGACATTAGAAGAGGGAAAGACCTCCCATTATTTGTGCATTGGCAGAATTAATATCAAAATGGGTACTTCACCAAAAAGTACTATACAGATTCAATGCCCATCAAAATTCCAATGATGTTTTTCACAGAATTGGAAAAAGCAATTGGAAATTCATTTAGAAAAATAAAGAGACCCAGAATAACCAAAGCAATACTTGGCAAAAAATAAAATAAAATAAAATAAAACTGAGGACTAGAGAGGTGGCTCAGTGATAGAGCACTCACCTGGCATGTGTGAGGAACCAGGTTTGAACCCCTACACCAAATACACAACTAAGTGTTGGAAAAACAAAACCTGATTGAAAAAAACCTCTCTCTTTCTCTAAGATAAAGAGAGAGAGAGAGAGAGAGAGAGAGAGAGAAAAGCAAAGCTGCAGGAACAAAGTTAACTTATACTTGACAAAGGTGCCAAAAATATAAGTTGGACCACCTTTTTAACAAACAGTGCTGGGAAAACTGGAAATCCATATGCAGTAGAATGGAATTTGTCCCCTGTCTCTCACCCTACACAAAATTCAACTCAAAGTAGATCAAAGATCTAGGTATTAGGCCAGAAACTGTGCACCTACTAAAAGAAAATGTAGGCTCAACACTCCACTGTGTTGGCTCAGGAATTGACTTCCTTAACAAGACTCCCAAAGGACAGGAAGTAAAATTAAAAAATCAATAAATGGGATGGCATCAAATTGAAAAGCTTTCTTACAGAAATGGAAACAATCAAGAGCATGAAGAACGAACCTACAGAATGGGAAAAAAGTCTTTGCTGCCTACTCCTCACATAGGACATTGATATCCTGGATATAAAAGAACTCAAATAACTTAACACCAAAGCAACCAATCAACCAAACAACCCAATGAATAAATGGGCAAAAGAACTAAACAAACATTTCTCCAATGAAGAAATACAAATGGTCAAGAAATACATGAAAAAAATGCTTAATAACTCTAGCAATTAGAGAAATGTAAATTAAAACTACACTGAGATTTCTCCTCACTCCATTCAGAATGGTAATTATCAATAAACATTGGTGAGGCTGTGGGGGAAAAGGTACACTCATATTGCTGGTGGGATTGCAAATTGGTACAACAACTCTGGAAAGCAGTATGGAGTTTCCTCATAAAAAATAGGAATGGAACCACCATTTGACACAGCTAGCCCACTTCTCAAAATATACCTAAAGGATTTAAATTCAGCATACTACAGTGATGCAGCCACATTAATGTTTATAGCAGCACAATTCACAATAGCTAAGCTATGGAACCAACCAAGGTGCCCTTCAATAGATGAATGGATAAAGAAAATGTGGTATGATACACAATGGAGTATTACTTAGCCATAAGGAAGAATTACTTTATGGCATTTGCCAGCAAATGGATGGAATCTGAGGCTAAGTGAAAAAAATCCAGTCTCAAAAAGTCAAAGGCCAAATGCTTTCTCTGATATATGGAAACTAACCCAAAATAAGAAAAAAAATCAGAGGAATAGACAAAGAAGAAGGAAACAGAGGGAGGAGGGTTGGGGTAGGGAAAATTCAAGGAATGAATCACACTCAACTTTCCTGAGTTCATATATGAGGATACCATAGTGAAACTCATTACCATCTACATCAATAGGACATTAATTTTAAAAAATTATTTGTAAATCACAGAAAGATTAGTAGAGTAGAGGGAAGAGAACAGGAGTTGGGAGGAAGGGAGGGGAAGGGGAAATACTTGGGTCTGAATGCAGAACAAGTTATACTCCATGCTTTCATAATTATGTCACTGTATCTTCTATTGTTATGTATATCTAAAAAGAACAGGGGGTGGGAGAAAGGGAGGAAAAGGGAAAAAAAGAAATAGTGATATGCCATGATATTCAAGATATGAAGACTTTTATAATTATAAAATGATGTTATCTGAATATTAACACACAATAAATTTTACCTCAATACAATTAGTACATACATCTTAGAAAAATACTTTATTTTGTTTGGAATTTTACTAGTAAATATTCACCATTGGGAAAAAAAGAATTCTATTTCTATTAATTCTATTTCTGAGCTTTCACACATGAACTTCGTAAGGTTATCCTATATGTACTGTTGCTCTAAGCAGTTCAGAACTACTCAGATTGATGTTTCAATGGTGGTCAGAGTCAGCCATAAAGAAGAATGAAATTATGTCATTTTCTGATAAATGGATTGAACTGGAGAGCATCATGCTAAGTGAAATAAGCTATGCTCAGAAATTCAAAGGTCAAATGTTTTCTCTCATATGATGAAGTTAGAAAAACGGAATAAAGAGGAATCTCACGAAAATAGAAGGGAAACCAACAGAGTAGACAAAGAGGATGAAGTGAGGGAAGAAGGTGGGGAGGGAAAGGGGAGGTATTGAGGAATGAAACTGACCAAATTATGCTTTGTGCACATACGAATATATCACAGTGAATTCCACTTTTACATACGATTATAACGCATCAGTTTAAAGTATGCCGGGCACAGTGGTGCATACCTATAATTCCAGCTACTTGAGAGACTGAGGCAGGAGGATCTCAAATTCAAGATCAACTCAGCAACTTAGTGAGAGCTTATCTCAAAATGAAAAATAAAAAAGGCGGGGGTTTGGAAGATGGAGACTGGCAGGACAGCTGCGTGTAGAATCTCTCCATGAAGTGGGATGCCAATGGTGAGAGAAGTGCCTTTTTGTGAGGTGGGTGAACAGCAAAATTTTTTGCCTAAACTCAAGTAGACAAACAAAGGAAATTTAGAGACACAGAGGCTTAGACACTCTAAGCAAAGAAGAAAATCCAAATAGGACTTAGTAGCTCTGGTTGCAGGGACCACCACCCAGTAGTTGCACTGCAGGATCAGCACAGAGGGAGAGAACTTCACATGCAAATAGAGGACAAATTTGCATGGAGAGCTCCACTATCAGTCCCTGGTGGAACACAGGGACTGCATTAGTGCATGTAATTTAGACTCCTTCCAATCTGGCTATGGAGAGCCAGGGCAATCAAATGCCATCTTGAAGAGGCAGGTGCTCCACACAGCTGCTTCAAGAGCCATGAGTTCAAACTGGAAGTCACCCCGGTGGCTGCACCATCAGGCAGCTGAACATTATAGGACCCCAGTGTTCTGACTGACTTCCCTGGGGGCTGTTTGTGGTGGAGACCCCCACTGGTAATGTGACGTTGTAACAGGGACTGCCCTTTACCCCTGACCTGTGCTCTGTGGGCTAAGTTTCCTTTCAGGGCCCCACTTTGCAACACAGGCGGATCCGCAGGAGTACATGGGCTGTGCATGGCCGGTGTTCAGGTCCTGGGACTCTGGAGCACAGATCCTGCTGGGTCTTCGCAGCCAGGGCAGAGATCACCTTTAGCCTTAGTGACCTAGGAATGGACGTGGCACCCCAGGACCAGCACTATCCTCTGCTTTCAGGCCCCATGACCCGGGAACAGAGGCGGTCCCACAGGACCTGTGCATTTTGAGAGGGACTTGGCTTCTAGGCTCCTTGAGTTTGCAAGGAGACTTCCCCAGGAGTGTGACTTTCTGGGCTGGTGTCTTCCTCTCAGTGTCCCCCCCCCCCACCCCTTCCCCCATGCTGAGGCTGAGACTGCATCAGGAGACATCCCTTTGGAGCAAGTGAGGACCTCAGGTCACTCAAGTGTGGGGTGACAGCTGTCCCAGGAGAGCTCAGTTCAGGCTCACCACTCCCCTAGGATCAGTGAGATACCCTTGCAGCTGCTCCAATCCACAAGACTGCCAGTGGCACCTGGGACACCAGCTGAAGTGGGGAAAGAATTTGGGCAGGCAGACACTAAAAGGCCCTGGTGTTCAACCCATGTAGCCCAAAAGGTTGTAGTCACAGGAAGAAGGGGTGGTGAAAGATGCACCCCTGCCACAGAAGAAGAATATTGGGTGGACTCCTGGGAATCTGACTTCCAGCGGAGAACAGTAAAACAGTCCCTCCAGCAACCTCACCTGGGAAGTGTCTCCACCCAGATGTCAGATATGAACATAAACCTCCCGTATATATTTTGATCTCAGCAGTAATAAATCATAACCTTCCTAACTCTTTTTTCCTTGGAGTTAGTGTTCCTGTGTGCTTGTATTTTGATTTTTTTTGTCTTCTGTGCTGTGTTTGATTTGTGGCTGCCTGTGATCTTCAAACTAGTGCAAGGTCTTTTTGTGCTGTAGAGTCTCCTGGTAGTGAACCTCTCTGGTACCACCTTCTTCCCTCCCTCTGGCAACACCCAAACTTTATCCTGCTCTCTTTCATCCTTCCTCAAAGTCACTACCCCAGTCTCCTTCTTTCTTTCCTTTTTTTTATTAGTTGAATACGAAGTTACAGTTGAGGGGAAATCATTATCAAACAATCAAGAACAAATGTATATTTACAGTTAGCCAAGGCTGATGCCATGTCATGGTTTCTTTTCTTTATTATAGCAGAATATCCTACATCATCTCCACTCTCTTGCTGCTGTCTCCAAATTCACAAGTTTCTCATTACCTTCCTATCACATTCCCTTTGCTCTCTAGACTTTTCCCCCTCACCTACAGAGGTTTTGGAAACTGAAATGAATGCCAAACTTGAAAATGGGTGTTTGCTTTCAAACCAAGTATATTCTGAGGACCCTCATGGAAGAGAACTGCTAATCCATTTGCTCTTCTAGTAGGTGGTAATCAACACTGTAACAACTATAGTAGGCACAAAGTAACCAGATCCACCCTGTCTGTTGTCTACATCGACTGCACATATTGATCTTATCCCTTATATCCTGAGATACAGGAAAGCATAAAGGTCAATAATAATTCATAGGTTGGGGAGCTGCCATCGTACTATACTATCCAAATTGCACCTCAACCCAAATAAGCAAAGAGACAAAAACTCCACACCCATCAACAAAGTTCCCAGGTGAATTATCCAGTGATAGATCTCAGGCCCCACTTCCTGAAACTGAAAACAAGGAAAAAGGGAAACAATTCTCCTCTTCAAATGCACAACTGCCCAGCTAAGAAATCCACAGACGGACTCCTGGATGAAAACCAAGGAAAAAGTTTCAACAATCTGATTATTAAAACAATGAAAGAGGGGCTGGAGTGGTGGCTCAGTGGTTACAGTGCGTGCCTGGCATGAACGAGTACATGAGTCAAACCCCAGCACCATGTACACAACAAAGTGTCAGAGCAATGAAAGCCAAATTAAAAACTATATAAAAATTGATTCTCTCTCTCTCTCTCTCTTACTGTCCCTCTCTCTTAAAAAAAAAAACACAATGAAAGAATTAAAAGAAGGCTTAGGGAAGGAAATAAGAAAGCAATTTCAGGAGCTGAGAGACCACTTTGATAAAGAGCTAGACATTTTGAAAAGAGATGTAGCAGAGTGTTTAGAATTGAAAAACACAGTAAATAAATTAAAAGCTCATCGGAAGATACTAATATCAGAGTAAACTCAGTAGAAAATAGAACCTCATCTCTTGAAGAACAAACATTAGACAATGAAGACAGGCTGAGCAATGTTGAATGCAAGGAGCATAGGTAAGAAAAGAAATTTACTGAGTATGATCAGAACTTCAAGAAATATGGGACAAGTTGAGAAGAAATAACATGAGATTTATTGGGATAGGGGAGAACAGAGAACAGCAAGTGAACAGCATAAAGAATCTTCTCAATGAGATCACCAAAGAAAATTTCCCCCATATTGAAATTGATCCAGAAATTCAAATTCAAGGCGCCTATAGGACACCAAACAGACCTAACCAAATGAGAAACTCACCAAGACACATCATATGTAAAATGAATAACAGAAGAAACCATAGGAAGAATTTTAAAAGCTGTAAGAAATAAACACCAAATCATATTCAGAAGCAGACCAATAAGGATTACTGTGGATTTCTCGCCTCAGACAATAAAGGCTAGGAGGGCATGGAGTGATATTTTTCAAATACTGAAAGAAAATAATGTCCAGTCAAAGACACTATACCCTGAAAATCACAGCTTTGAATGTGTTGGGGAAATAAAATTCTTCCATGATCAGATCAAACTAGCAACATACATGAACACAAAACCAGCTCTACAGAGAATACTCAAAGACAAACATCAATAAGAGGAATAAGCTAACAACTCTAAAAGCCCATAAACAGAAGAAAGTTCATAAAAATATAACTTACTAAAAGATATACAGGATGGCACAAAAATAAAGCAAAGGTCACAATGCCAGGAACCCAGAATCACATATCTATTCTAACACTGAATGTGAATGGACTCAATGTCCCAATCAAAAGGCACAGATTAGTAGACTGGATCAAAAATCAAAATCCAACAATATGCTGCTTACAGGAGGCACACCTCACAGCCAAAAACAGACACAGATTGAAGGTGAAAGGTTGGCAAAAAGCCTACCAGGCTTGTGGCCCAAGAAAGCAATTGTGTTGCAATTCTTATATCCAACAAAGTTAATTTTGACTAAAAATTTGAAGGGATAAAGGTCACTACATCAGAGTAAAAGGAACAATACATCAAGAAGACATAACGAGAGTTAACATTTATGCCCCCAATTACAACCCTTCCAAATATGTGGAAAAAGTACTCAAGGACATTAAACTTCTAATTGATTTCAGCACAATAATACTGGGGGACTTCAATACACCATGGTCAACAGACAGATCATCAGAGCAAAAAATCAATAGAGATATCTCTAACCTAAACAATACTATCAATCAAGTTGACTTAATGACATTTACAGAATATTCCTTCCCAAATCGGCTGAGTTTACCTTCTCAGCAGTACATGGATCCTTTTCTAAAATAGATGACATCCTAGTCCACAAAGCTAACATTAGCAAATACAAAAAAGTTGATACAATCTCATGTATCCACAATAATATGATCTTAGTAATTAACAGCAAGAAAAACAACAGAAAATATAGAAATACTTGGAGATTGAATAATACCCCCTTAAATGAAGAATGGATCAAAGATGAATTGAGATCAGAAATTATGAAATTCTTGGAAATGAATAAGAATGATGAAATGACTTATCAAAATCTATGGGATAGTATGAAAACATTCTTAAGAAGTAAATTTACAGCACTGAGTGCCTTCATCAAAAATCAGGAAAGAGCCCAAATAAATAGATTTATACTCCAACTCAAATCCCTATAAAAAGAGGAACAATCCAATCCCAAACCCAACAGAAGGCAGGAAATAACTAAGATCAGAGCTGAAATAAATGAGATTGAGAACAAAAAACAATGCAAAGAATCAATAAAATAAAGAGTTGGTTCTTTGAAAAATAAATCAAATTGACAGACCCCTTACCAACCTTACTGAAAGGGAGAATGAAGTGAAGCAAACCAACAAAATAAAAAAAGAAAATGGACATATGACCAGTGACAACTGAAATCCAGAGGATTATTAGAACTTATTTTTGAAAAGCTATACTCTTCGAAGTATGAGAACCTGAAGAAATGGACAAATACATAGCCATTTCCAAATTAACACAAGAGGACACTGAAAATCTAAACCAACCAATCGCAGGTAGCAAAATTGAAACAGCATTCAAAGGGCTTCCAAAAAAGAAAAGTCCGGGACCTGATAGACTCTCAGCAGAGTTCTACCAGACCTTTACAGAAGAATTAACACCACTCCTTAGAGAGCTATTCCATGAAATTGAAAGGGACAGAACCCTCCCAAATACTTTTTATGAGGCAAATATAACCTTGATACCAAAACCCAACAAAGACACATCAAGAAAACTACAGACCAATTTCCCTAATGAACTTAGATGCAAAAATCTTTAATAAAATCCTAGCAAACCACATCAAAAAACATATCAAAAAGATAATACACCACAATCAAATGGGATTCATTCTAGGAATGCCAGGCTGGTTCAACATATGCAAATCAATAAATGTAATTCATCACCTATACAGAATTAAAAATAAAAACCATATAATCATCTCAATTGATGCAGAAAAGACTTTTGATAAAATTCAACACCCATTTATGCTTAAAACCTGGAGAAGACAGAGATCAAAGGAAGATACTTTAATTTTGTAAAAGCCATTTATAACAAACCCATAGCCAATATTATACTTGATGGAGAAGTTCTGAAAGCATTTCCACTGAATTCAGGAACAAGACAAGGGTTCCATTTTCACCACTCTTATTCAATATAGTCCTTGAAACCCTAGCCAGAGCTATCAGGCAATAGAAGGAAATCAAAGGAATCCAAATAGGAAAAGAGGAAGTCAAGCTATTTCTATTCGTTGATGACATGATCCTATACCTAGCAGACCCAAAAAACTCCATTAGAAGTCTTCTAGAGCTTATAAATGAATTTAGTAAAGTGGCTGGTTATAAGATCAACACTCATAAATCAATAGCTTTCCTATACTGCAGCAGCAATTCTGCCAAAGAAGAAATCAGGAAATCTGTCCCATTCACAATAACCTCAAAAAGAATAAAATACTTGAGCATTAATCTAACAAAGGATATAAGGGATCTCTTCAGTAAAAACTATTGAACATTAAAAAGAAAAAAGAAATTGAAGAAAATCTGAGTAGATGGAAAAACATTCCATGTTCTTGGTTAGGCAGAATCAATATAACTAAAATGGTCATTCTGCCGAAAGCCCTGCACTGATTCAATGCAATCCCCATCAAGATACCAATGGCACTTTTCATGGATATAGAAAAAGCAATTCTCAAATTAATTTGGAATAACAAGAAACCCAGAATAGCCAACAAAACATTTCTAAGCAGGAAAGAGGAAGCAGGAGGTGTCATAATACCTGACCCGAAATTATACTATAGGGCTATAGTAACAAAAACAGCATGGTATTGGTATCAAAACAGACATGAATGAAGACCAATGGAACAGAAGAGATGACACTGAGACAACCCACAAATCTTTAATCATTTGATATTTGACAAAAGGGGCAAAAACGTAATGTGGAGGAAAGATAGCCTGTTCAACAAATGGTGCTGGATGAACTAGACAGCCATATGCAGACAACTGAAATTAGATCCTTATCTCTCACCCTGCACAGGAATCAAATCAAAATGGATCAAAGAGTTAGAAATTAAACCAGCAGCTATACAATTGCTAGAAGAAAAAATAGGATCAACATCCCACAACATCAGTGTAGCTACCTCCTTCCTCAACACGACTCCCACAGTACAAGAATTAATACGCCATCAAACTGAAAAGCTTCTGCACAGCTAAAGAATTAGTCGAAAGAGTGTCAAGAGAGAACCTACAGAATGGCAGAAAATCTTTGCCTGCTATGCCTCCAACAGGGGACGAACATACAAAGAACTCAAAAAACTGAACACGAAAATCACAAACAATCCAATCTATAAATGGGCTAGGGAACTAAACAGAAATTTTATTTTGTAAGAGCCAATGGAGGAAGTCCAAAAAGCCAATAAATGTATGAGAAAATGTTCGACATCACTAGTAATCAGGGAAATGGAAATCAAAATTTCACTAATATTCTACCTCACTCCAGTCAGAGTGGCAGAAAATGAAGAATATAAACAATAACAGATGCTGGAGGGGTTGTGGGAAGAAAGGAACACTAACACACTGTTGGTGGGACTGTAAGCTTATTCAGCCACTCTGGAAAGCAGTGTGGAGATTCCTCACAAAACTAGGGTTGGAACCACCTTACAACCCAGTTATCCCACCCTGGATATTTTCTCAAAAGAGCTAGAATCAGCATACGATAGAGACACAGCTACATTAATATTTATAGCAGCTCAACAGCTAAACTATGGAACCAACCCAAATGCCCCTTGCCAGGTGGATTCAGAAATAAATGAATTCAGAAACTGTGGTATATATATACAATGGAATTCTACTCTGCTATTAGAACAATTTCTTGGCATTTGCAGCCAAATGGATAGAGATGGAAAAAATTATGCTGAGTGAAATATCCTAAACTCAGAGACTTAAGGGTCAAATGTTTACTCTCATACGTGGAAGCTAAAGTAAAATCTAAGATGGGATAAAAGTTAGCTAAGTTTAAATAATAAAGTCAATATAGTTGAAAATTACACATAACCTGGGGGAACCATAACTTGAAGGTGGGGGGAGATGAGCGGGAGACAGGAAGGGGAGGAGGGATTAGGGGAATTATCAAAGCAACTGGGAACTCTCAACTCCCATGAGAAGCCCTACTATACACAGGCAGGTAGAGAAACTCAGAAATTTCAAAAATTAATATACATATATATGCTTATTTCTATCTATAACATGGGGGTAGTGCAGAGGAGACATGAGAGTGGGGAGGGGACTAAGGGGGGAGATCCTAGACTAGGATCAGCCTTAACTTACTTTGTCAATATCCATGTATATATGATTATGTAACAATGATTCCTTCCAATATGTAAGACTACATTGAACAAATAAAAAAAATCAAAATAACTAAAAAACTAAAACTAAAAATAAAAAAAGTGCTGGGGGTATAGCTCAGTGGTAGAGAACCTTGGATTCAATCTCCAGGACCACTTATACACAAAATAAATAAATAAAATTACAAAATGAAAAATTAAAAAATAGAAGGGAGATCAGTAAAAGAGTGGAAAGGGATCATGGGGAGAGAGGAGGGCAAAGGGAGGTACTTAGGGATAGAACTGATCAATCCCTGGACAGTCTTATATTATGTGCATATACAAATATGTCACAGCTAATCCTACTATTACATATAATTATACAGCACCAATAAAAACATTTAATAAATCAGAATGTAGTTTATAAAGGGGATTAAAATTTTTATGAAAAAGCAAAACCTTCCCATACTAAATTTGTATATTTATTAGCATAAATGTGTTTATAAATTTAACTTTCATTTATTTATTTTGAATACATACATTCACAGGGTTCAAAATTCAAAAGGCTATATAGAAAAAGTCACTTTCCTTTTTTTACTTTTCAATTAACCTGTAACTTCCCGGAGATAATCAATACCACCAGCTTCTTGGGAATCTTTCCAGAGAAAGAAAATATAAATTATTCAACCTTATCAATATTTTCCTAAATATAAGAGACTATAATACTTTTCTGTGTCTGGATTTTGTTAATTACTGTATGGGCAATTTTTTCATATTGCTAAATAAAGAATATCTTATTTTCATGGTTGCATAATATTCTGTTAACAGATGAACCAATTCTCTATAAACAGGCATCCAATTTATTTCCAATTTTTTTGTTACTATAAATAATACTGAACGAAATAATCTTGTGCTTAAATCAGTTTTTGCACCTGTGCATATCTGCAGGGCAAATTCCTAGAAGTGAATTTCTCAGCACTAAAAATTTGTAAGTTGTGATGCTGTCACCAAGTTTTCCTCCATAGAAATTGTGTCTATTTATACACTCACAAATGGCATATGTGTGCCTGTTTTTCATACCATCATGACAGTATGTCCTCAAAATTTTTTATCTTTTGCAATCATGAAAAGTGGCATCTGTACATAATTTAATTTTCTCTCTCTGTCCTTTTGATCCTGAGGTTCACACTGTTTGGATACCTGTTTAATATCTGATAGGATTAGTCCCTGGATAGTCTTTTTTTCTTTTTTTAAGAGAGAGGGACAGTGAGAGAGAGAGAGAGAAAGAAAGAATAAATTTTATTTAGTTTTTCATGTGGCTTTTGTTGTGCCAACACTTCATTGTATATGTGGCACAATGGGGTTCGAACCTGCATCCTCGTGCATGTCAGACAAACACTGTAACCACTGAGCCACCACTGCAGCACCTTATTTTTTGTTTTTAATGTAAACTTTATTATAAAATGATATGGTTCTCCTGTTGGAAATGTCCTTAGGATTTCCACCACATTTGCAGATTAAGAATAACTAACATCTGAATTTTCTTAAGAACAAAATTAAAAGAATTGGAAAGATCTTTACAGTAAGGGCATTCTTCTGAAACCCTGCTTTCAGGGGAAATGAATCATTTTGGTCAGAATTATTTCTATTAAGGGCACAGTGGATATAAAAGGAAGTCTAATATTTTAATTATGAATCCTCTGCCATGATTCCTTATAAAATGTTCAGAAGGATTTGAGTATACTCAAAATTAAATATGAGGGGATAAATTGAGGTATTCATTATAGATAAGATTTCCCACATGCTATCTTTCTCTCTGTATATTTTGAGCTGCTTCTGTAGATAGAAAATGTCAGATATAGATCAGTGACAATGAATTTGAGGTCATGTTTTCTTTAAAGATTGGATTGTTCTATACATAAGATGACAATATTGTTCCTATAATTTTCTTTAACTTTTAACTATTGCTGAATTTATTATTCTGTAGGAATGAAATACTAGCTTGCAATTTTTCCTGAATTACCAGAAAAGAGTATGCCTCCTGGTTAAAAAATCTATGTGTGGGGGCTGGAGCAGTTTCTCAGCTGTTGCGGCACTTGCCTGGCATGTGCAAGGGTGTGAGTTCGAGTCCCATCACCACGTACACAGCCAGGCGTCGGAACACCAAAAGCTGCATGAAGAACTAAGTAAAGTTGATTTTCTCTTTCTCTCTTGCTGTCCCTCTCTCTTTTAAAAAAAACCTACATGTGATTTTTCAGGCCTGATCAGAAGTATTTTAAATATTTTACCTTGCAGGCCTCATAGGGTGACAGTGGGAGAGAAGCTGCCCACTCCACTCTGGATTTGGTGCACAGGCAAGTACTCAAATTTGACAGATGTTCTCAGAATAGTTGCACTCCTACCTCTTGCACCTTCATTCCTAGGTCTCTTTATCTGAGCCCTTGGGCTAGGTCCTCTTTAAGGGCTTCTGCAAAGATGTCCTTATGGGGGAAGAAGGGAGAAAACTTGAAGACACTTTTCCCTACTCTAATTTTTCCTCTCCTAGGCCTTCCTCCTTGCTGTCCCAAACCCCAGCGCCAGAAAATTGCCCAACCCAAGTCTTTTGTTAAAGGTACCCTTCACAGTGAGATGACTCCCACATCAGCACTGATCCATTTGGCTCTCAGCCAATGCACAGTTCCTTGGGGGGAATAGAACAACATAAGTAGACACTTTTCCCAGTTTAGACTCTTGTTTATACTATCATGGTTAAGTTATTAAACCTTAACCCTTTCATTTGTGACTTGTTCATTTACTGTGATATCTGGCGGCTCAGCTCTCTTTCCTAGCTTAGCTGTGCTCCTAATAAGTTAGTGATTTCTAGTGTAAAACTTTCCACCTTTTCTAAAGGAGTGTTAAAGGGATCAAGGAATTTAACAAGGGTTGTAAGTACTGGGGAGGAGTGCCAGGGGGATCTAACTTGAGAAGAGAAATAGTCCTTTTATCCTTGTTTGGGACATGGACTTATCTCCCAACACCCTCCTATGCTGGATATCTTCCATTTGCCATTCTAAACCACTTTCTTCTTCTCTCTACCTTGTTTGATGTCCAAAGAAGCAGATCTATAGGGACTGAAGCAACGAAATCTTTCACATTCCTGCTTCTAGTTGGAAGGCACGAGGAAGAGAATTAGATATGAGAGAAGAGTGAGATCAGGGAGTTATTCCCTTGATTCCCTCCCCACCAGACTGTCATGAGATTGTTGTGCCCTCTACTCAACATGACTAAGATTTTTTGCTTGTTCAAACTTAAGTCAGGTTGTTGAGCCTTTTTCTAGGACCTTTGGGATACTTCCTTGTATAGATCTACTTTAGGAAAGAACATTGCCCTTCAACATCTGGTCACTCTCTTTATCTGATTAAAAGTCATCTACCGGGGCTGTAGAGTTGGCTCAGCGATTACAGCTTGCTTGGCATGCACTAGGATGCGAGTTCAAACCCCAGCACCACATACACAAAGAAGTGTCAGAGCAATGAAAGTCACATGAAAAACTAAATAAAATTGATTCTCTCTCTCTCTCACTGTCCTTATCTCTTTAAAAAAAAAAGTCATCTACAGTCCCACAGTCCCTTTGGTGATGTCTAATCTCCCTGTCCTGTCTTCAGCAAGAATTCTGTTAGGTTGGTACTGCCAGAATCCCCCTTACCTCTGGTGTTTCCTCTTAATAATTTTTAGTCTACTGACCCTACCCATGCTTCTTGGTTATAAATTTCCTCTTGCTCATGCTATATTCAAAACTGAGTCCAAACTCTTTTCCTCATTGCAAAATTCTATTGTCAAGATTCTACTACATATTAGAATGATTTTGAATAAAATTTTATACCAGGCTTTAATAAGAGTCAGTAAGTTCAGTTTTTCTTTAACAAAGGCCAAAGGCCGAAGATTCTACCAGGTAGTCCTCTTCAGACAGCATCCTCCTTTTCAGTCCTAGGGGTTGTTTGGCTTTGTTGACTATGCCATTACTTCTATAAATAATCCCTCTCTATTATTCAATCTGAATATGACATCTGTTTTTTACTGGCAACTTCACGGATTTAGCTCCTTATATTAGTATTTCATTTTAAAAATGAAAAGGAGAGCTATACCAATCTTAAACTTATAAGCTAAAAGATAACATAGTGGATTTAAAAATTACTTTTGAATATGTATATATAAATAAATAAACACACAATATATAGTCAGATACCATATGCATTTAGTGATGATGGTGGTCCCATAGATTAGAATGGAGCTGAAAAATTCTTATAACCTAATGAAGTAACAGCCATTGTATCATAAGAATGCAGGTGAAGCTGGTATAAACACATTTGCCTTACTGCCAATCACATAAAAGTATTAACAGTACAATTATGTACAGTACATATTACTTGATAAAGATAATAAACTGTTGTTACTACTTTATGTATTTACTATAGTTATTTTAGAATGTACTTCTATTTATAAAAAAGTTCACTGTAGCGGCTGGAGTAGTGGCTCAGTGGTTACAGCGCTTGCCTGACAAGCATGAGGACCCGAGTTCAAACCCCAGCACCACATATATAACGAAGCTTCAGAACCATGAAAGCCACGTGAAAAACAAAATAAAATTGCTTCTCTCTCTCTGTCTCTCTCTCATTGTCTCTTTCTCTTTAAAAATAAAAAAGCTTACTGTAAAAGAGCATGCCATGTTATGACAGTAGCAGCCTTACATCTGTGTCTCTGCATCTCTCGACTGCATTAAGAGGCCATGTTGAGTGGTTGACCTCTACCATGTATGTTTATGTAAATGTATTTCTATGACAGTCCCCTATGACACATTTATCAGCATGTATTCCCATCACTAAGCGACGTACAACTTTGTTAGGCTACAAGTGAAAGACATGAAGAAATATTTAGCATGACGCCTCATGTGCAGTGAGCATTCCACAACATCTGCTTGATGTTATTAACATATTATTAAATGGTAATTTCTGTGAATTGTGTCTGAAAACGACCAACAAATATCTTGTACATTTGTTACTAGTAGTTACTGTAGAAAGAATTTCCTTTTCTTTTTTGGTACCAAGGATTGAACACAGCAGTGCTTAACCACTGACCAAACCCCAGCCTGTTTTTCAATTTTTTTTTTAAAGAAAGAGGGACAGTGAGAAAGGAGGGAGAGAGAGAGAGAGAAACAGAGAGAAACAATCTTATTTAGTTTTTCATGTAGCTTTCATTGCTCCAAGACTTTGTTGTGTACGTGGTGCTGGGGTTTGAACCTGCATGTTTGTGCCTGCCAGGCAAGCGCCATAACCGCTGAGCCACTGCTCTAACCATGCCAGGCAAGCGCCATAACCGCTGAGCCACTGCTCTAACCTCCTGTTTTTAATTTTTAATTTTGAGGCAGGATCTTGCTAAGTTGCTTACGGTCTCACTAAGTTGCTGAGGCAAATTGTGATTCTCCTGCCTCAGCCTCCTGAGTCGGTACTGTAGTCATGTGCCACCATGCCTCACTGGTAGAGAGAATTTCTTAGGGGAAAAATTGCTAGTGGAAAGGACTTGAGCATTCAGCTCCTCTAACCAAAGATCATTTCTCATCATTAGACTCAAAGTTTTGATCTATCTCTAAAAGGGACCTGTGATGGTTTAAAAATATATACACAAACTCATTGACACTTCTCTCCTTAAAAAGTAGTACAAAATCCTTGGGATTTTTTACATAGACCATCATGTTGTCATCTGCATAAAGGGACAGTTTTAGTTCTTACAGTCCAAACTGTATGCCTTTTATTTCCGTTTCTTACCTTTTTGTGCTGCTTATGACTTCCAGTGCTTATGCTGAATAAGAGTGGTTAGAACCAACTTCTTTGTTATGCTTCCAATCTTAGGGAGATAGCATTCACCATTTCAATTAAATAGGAAGTTAGCTATAAGTTTTACATGAATGGGTATTGAATCTTGTCCAATGCTTATTCTGCTTCAATTGATATAATCATCTAATTTTCTTCTTATTAATCTTTCAATATGATAGATTTTGAAAAGTTTTCAAATATTAAACCACTTTGCACCCCTGAAATATACCACATTTGGTCATGGTGTGTGATTTTTTTTATATATTGCTGAATTCTGTTAACATTTTGTTAAATGTTATCTCATGTACATTCATGAGGGATATTGGTCTTCAGTATTATATTTTGAACTTTATCTGTTTTTTGCATCAGATTAATAACTACCCTAAAAAATGAGTTGGAAAGTGTTGCCTTCTCTTGTATTTTTTGAAATAGACTGTATACAGATGGAGTTAAATCTTCTTTAATTGTCTTGTAGAATTCACCAAACTATCTGGAGGTTTCTTTTTCAAAAGTTTTAAAATGATGAATTCAATTTTCTTAATAGTTATAGAGCCATTTAAATTATCTATTTCATATTGGGTAATTGTGAAAGTCTGTGCTTTTCAAAGAACTGGTGCATTTCATCTAAGTTGTCAGATTTATGCATGTGAAGCTGCGTTGTAGTATTCTTTTTATTTTTCTTTGAATGTCTACTGGGTCTACAATGATAACCCCATTTCATCTCTTACATAGGTATAATTTATATTATGTTATATTTCCTCTATTTTCCTTGTCAGACATCATGCCAGGTGGAGATGAAAGTCGTGGATACCCACTAAGCCTCCTCTGACTACACAGCAAGGAGGGAGAGATGCCCTCTCACAATGTTGCAAAGGTTGAGTTTAACTTCCACTTGGTCTTTGCTGATAGGGGTTAAATTGTGGGTTTTTTTTCTATAATGAATTGGTTGAAGTAGGGTGGTCTTTTGGCTCAATGAGCAGACTTTGTGGATAGGGCATTTTTTTTATCTACATAGAAGTTTCTAGGTAAGAGGTTTCTCCAGGATCTGGTCCAGACTTTATGAGGCAAAAGGAAGCCAGCAAACTATTTGCTGTGTCATCCTCAGGTCTTGTGATCCCTATTGGATGTATCTTTTCCTCTTTTTTTTTGGTGGTGGTACTGGGGATTAAGCCCAGAGTTTTGTGCTTGCTAAGCAAGTACTCTACCACTGTGCTATATCTCCAATCCTTTTTTTTTTTTTTTTTTTAAAGAGAGAGGGACAGTGAGAGAGACAGAGAAAGAGAGAAACAACTTTATTTAGTTTTTCACATGGCCTTAGTTGCTCCAACACTCAGTTGTGTACGTGGTGCTGGGGTTTGAACCCGGGTCCTCGTGCTTGCCAGGCAAGCGCTGAAACCGCTGAGCCACCGCTCCAGCCCCCTCTCCAATCCCTTTTTAAATTTTATTTTGAGACTGGTTCTTCTTGCTAAGTTGCCCAGCCTGGCCCTGAATTTGCTATCCTACTGCCTCAGCTTCCTACCTCATCCTCCTGAGTAGATGTGATTACAGGTTTGCGTTACCATGCCTGGCTCCATCTTTTCCTCTTATAATTCCAGAGTCTTATGTTTGCATTATATATTCTTTTCAGGGACTTTAGTTATACTTAGTGAGATAGATAAGAAGAAATCTATTTAACCAATTTTATCCCATTGTCCCAGATGTGGAATACCTATAGAACTTAACTATATTATATATCTAAATAATAATAATAATTAAATGTAATATAATAATATATAAGCTCTAGATTATGATTTCCAACCCATTGTAATACACCTATGTAAATTTCATTGAAATGCTTGCACAATTGTAAACTTGGGCCTTGATGGGTTAATCTTTTTTTTTTTTTTTTAAAGAGAGAGGGACAGTGAGAGAGACA
>PVKS010033114.1:0-21998 GCA_004027875.1 Aplodontia rufa
TCTCTGGGTTAAGCTGATTTTACTCATCATGATCTCTTCCATAACCATCCATTTACCCTCAAAGGCTGCAAGGTCATTGTTTCTAATTGCTGTGTAATATTCCATGGTATAAATGTACCACAGTTTTTGGATCCATTCTTCCTGTGAGGGACACCGGGGTTGTTTCCATAGCCTAGCAATGGTAAATTGTGCTGCCATGCATTTTCTATGGCTTAATTCATCCTTCTACTAATCTCTTAAATGTTGTTGGATTCAAGGGCTAGAGCAGTGGCTCAGCACTTCAAGCACTTGCCTGGCATGAGTGAAGACCTAGGTTCAAACCCCAGCACCACATACATAACTGTCAGAGCAATGAAGACCAGATTAAAAACTAAATAAAATTGATTATCTCTGATACTCTCTTTCTCTCTGTCACTGTCCCTCTCTCTCTTAATAAAAAAAAAGTTATTGGAGTCATCAACAAAATAGGACATTTAGCTGTCCTGACAACTAATTTCTATATAAACAGTAAAAAATCATTCATGCATATGACTGGATTCAGGTACCAAAATATCCAAAAAAAAGGTAAAATATTTCTTTTCCAGATTATGTTTAATTATTTTTGAAGTAAATATTAGCAAATGAAGAAATGAGCCAAATACCTAATTGTCTTTCCTTTCCACTTTCAAACATATTCTAAGATCACAATTATTAATTCTCTATAAAAACATAATGTAGGCTGGAGCAGTGGCTCAGTGGTTGGAGCACCTGCCTGTCATGCACATACACAATTAAGAGTCCGAGAAACAAAGGCCAGATGAAAAAATAAATAAAACTGATTCTCTCTTTCATTCCTCTCACCCTCTCTTTTAAAAAATTAGTGTTTTATATGCACAGGTTCACTTAAGTCTTACAATGAACTCTGGAAATTAGAAATGAATATCTTTTACAAATGAGGAAATTGCAGGTCAGAAGAATTAAATAATACTTATATAGTTATACTCTTAGTAAGATTGTGGCAGAGCTGGACTTGCAACTAGATCTATCAGCTCTAAAATACTACATTCACTTATAGTGAGTGCAAGCAAAATTGTTTCATAAATATTCGTCTCCGGAGAATAAAGGCAGAGGAAATTAATTTTAAGCATGACAGGGAGTATGAAGTTCATTATAGATTGCTATTTTATCAATGGAGATGGGATGTAGAGCACTCAGAGTTACAAAGGTGTTGGGAGTATTCCTATTCTTAAACTAGATGGTGGGTTAATTTCATTTTATTTCATCTCCATATTTTACCTTTACATGTTTATTACATTCTCATTGTTTTAAAATATCATGAACACATTTTTAAAAGTAATTTTCAAATGAATTATTAAAAGATACTGTGAAATCTTTGTCTAAGTGTCTTAAAAGAAAAAACCTAGCAGTGTTTCACCCTGGGTAACTTCAGTGCAATTCATGACTGGATTGGATGCTGCCATGGCTCGCACAGAAGTTAACTACTGTTCATTTAATTGTCAATGCTGTTTCTGCGCTATTTCTGTATCAGAACTCAAAGGACTTCACTAGGTATTAGAGAAAATCGTCCCTACAATAAGATTAGGACAAAAGTCCAAGAGGATTAATTCTTCTAGGAAGGTCATTTCAACTCAAGTACACAACTTTGAATTTGGATTTCAGCATTTATGTAACTCCTGTTAAGCCAAAAAGTAGCTCTCCTTGATGTGAACACATTAGATTGAGTTTTTAGAATGGCAAACTATAGCAACATCATTATGTTGAAAAAGTGTGAACATGTCCATTTTCTCAAATAGTAGTTTCTCTCTGTTAATATATGTATGCTGTCGAAGTGGCTCCAATGAGAGCTAGCTAGTTCAGTTATTTTTCAGTCCTCATAGACATCTGATAAGCCAACCTATACTTTTTTGTTTCATTAATTTATTTTTATTATAAAATAATAAAAACAATCACACTTATGGTCATAAAAAATCAGACCCTAATCTAACTTTTCATAGGTAACCCTTGTCTTTTACCAACTTTTATCAAGCAGCCATAATGTGTCTGACTCTATTTTACGTGGTGAGAATTACCTCACTGAATTACCTCCTCTTTGAGGTGCTTACATTCTAGTAGGGGAAACACATAATAAACAGGATAAGTAAGTATAATTTATAGTATATTAGATAGTAACAAATACTCAAGCAGAAAAGAGTAATATATAGTGACATGGGAGAAAGTTGGGTAAGAAAGTCCTTACTTGGAAGGGAACATTGAGTAAAGAGAGGAAGTGAGGAAGCAAGCCATTCCAGTAGCCATAGGTTCAACTTTTAGGGCAGAGAACACTATATGCATACACCTGAGACGGAAGTATGTCACATGGACAGTCTGGGATAATTTCAAGCTGTGATATAAATTTAATATTCATCAGTATATTGATGGTATTTAAAAGCATGTGACTAGATAAGATCAGCCAGAAAGTATGAGTAGATAACAAATGTCCAAGGCACTCCTACAGTTAAAAGTTGAAGAGATAAAAAAGGAATCATTTAAAAAGAAAAGAAATCAGAAAGTTAAGAGAATATAGGTGACTGTGGTAGATCCTGAAAGTCAAGTAAGAAAGCATCTCAAAGCAGAGTGATCATCTGTCTCAAATTCTGCTGATAGATCAAGGAAGATGAGGCTTGAGAGGGGCCATAGATTTGGCATCATGGTAGTCAGCAGAGACGTTGGGTAGAGTACTTTCAGGGGCAAAGTGGGGATGAAAATATGACTAGAGTAGTTTTAAGAGAGAATGGACAGAGGGAAATTGGAGGTGACTAGGGTGTCGCTAAAACAAAGGGAGAAAAACAGAGCAGTAGCTGGAGAAAGGGGCTTAAGAGAAGGTTGACTTTATACACACACATATAAATGAACACAGAGAAACAAAGCATGTATGTATTAAAATGAAAAATGATACAGTAGAGCAAGAAAATTCAGCAATTTAGAAGAGGAAGAGAAGAATGTTGGAGCAAAGTTCTAGAGTAGTCAAGAGGGGATGAAATCCAATGCCCAAGTGGAAAAGTTGGCTTTTACTAGGAGAGCTCATCAAAAGTAACAGGGCAGAAGGTGAAGCATGCGTCCTGTGATGCAGAAGGGAGGGTATTGGGGGAAGTTGTGCAAGATCTCTTTTAATGAATTCAAAAATTTTCTCACAAAAGATAGTAAGATCATTATCTCTAGTTAGGGAACTGGCAGAAGGTTGGAATTTCATGAGAGACGAGACAGTCTGAAGTGGTCACTAGGTGAAAAAAATGAACCATTCACTATAGCACAAGTAATGCAGCATTTAAGGTCATTTAAGGTCCTTTGGGGTTAGTGTCACTATTTTAAAATTGTGTTAGTCAGCATGGTTTTTCTGCAGTCTTATTCAGCTGGGGGTAGAAATATAAAGAATGACCTTAGAGTTTAATTTAACCAGAATTGGGATTTTCTCAAGTAAGGACAAAAAAGGAAGAGGGGTAAGGAAGATGATGATACAGGACCTCTTTTCCACCAGAGATCTGTAATTTCTCAGCAATAGCCTCAGTGTAATATTCTTAATCATTCCTTATGTGAAGCACTTAATGGACTCTTTCAAAATGGAACTTCATGTTCTTTAATTGTGGGAAATCCTCTTATCTCTTTTATTTTGTTTTGGCTCCCATCTTTTATGTTAAAAGTATGTTACAAATGTCTGGAAAGTTTTCTTTATCCATTTGCATGTGTGTACATTGGCAGGAATTATTGATTAGTGGATTCCTCTAAGGGTGATCTGCCAGAGATATTGAGTTAGAGGGCTTCTAATAAAAATTTTATATTCTCTTGAGCAGATCCATTTCCTCAGAAAGAATTCCCACAATATCCAATCTGGGAGTATATGTCTGGTCTCTAAAGTTCTAGAAACCAAAAAAGGAAACAAGGGCAAGAAGGTTTTACTAAATTGTCCCAAATCTGGAGATGAGTATAGTTTTCATTTCTATATGCTATGGCTGTGGGAGTTCAGGTCCAGAACCTCTCTGTTCGAAAATTTCCAGATAGACTCCTTCCATAAGATTTCTGTCTGCTGCCAGGGTGATTTTCTTCCCTGTGGACAGTTAGGTTTCTGATGTTTTTAAATGTACTAAGTCCATTTTCACTCACAGTTCAGCTTTATTCCAAAACTTTTATGATATCTCTGGCTTGGTATCATCTCTTCTCATGTTTGTTTTATTCTTTTTAACTAATACCTTTTTTTTTAAATTCCCTTGCTAATGATAAAGGAAAGGGGGAGGGAAGGATAAGATTACATAAAGAACCATTCAGCTACACATTAATAGAGCTAAAGGAAGTCTAGTATACCAGAAGAAAGAGAAGGGGAGAAGGGAGAAAAGATGGGAGGGAAAAGGAGAGGGGAAAAGTGTGGATAAAGAAATACATTTTGTACATCTAAGATACTAAATAGTTCCCATGCAATCAATAAAAACTGGAAAAGTGAAAAAAAATTGAAGGGAGATCAATAGAAGAAAGGGACAAGGAGGTAAGGGAAGGGAGAAGTACTGGGAAGGGATACTGGCCAAATTATATTGTTATATTGTGTGTATGTAAGAATATGTAACAACAAATCTCATCATTATGTATAATTATAATGCACCAATAAAAATGTAGGAAAATCTCTTTACTAAAATTTTAATAACGTTTCAGGAGGAGTCAAGGATATCGATGAACATTAAATCCACATTGTTCAATACCAAAAATTTTTCTGAGAGATATTCAACAAGAGTAGTCACAAACACACACAATTATACATTAACACTGCTATTATGGTTGAAAAAATAAAGGGAATATTTTTATACATAGTGGTGTTTTCCCCTACATTTTTTATTGGTGCATTATAATTGCACATAATGATGGGATTTGTTCTTACATATTTATACATGCACACCATACACAATATAACAATATAATTTGGCCAATATCACTACCCTGAACTTCCCCCTTTCCTCCCTAACTCCTACCCCTTCATCCCTTTCTTCTACTAATCTCCTTAAAGGGGACTTTTTAAAAATTAAAACTTCTATTTATCTCTTGTGAGTAATTTTCTATATTCTTCCATGATTCCATAGTTAGTAGGCAAGACTCTCAGTATTTGAGACAATAAGAGAAGTTCTAAGAAAAGAATCATCCTATGTTAATCAGAGACTGGTTATGAATTGAATTGTATCCTCTTAAAAGATTGTGAAGTCCTAACCCCCAGTAGCTGTGCACGTGGGTTTATGTGGAAATAGGGACTTTGCAGATGATCATGTTAAGATCAGGTCAATAATGGGGAAAGGTTGATCAGTAGGTACTAAGTATTTAACATAAGCAGGGGGAGAAGGGAGGGAGGCAGGAAGGGGAGGAAGGGATTAATAGAGTTATCAATGTAGCTGGCAACTTTGAACTCCCATGAGAATCCCAACTATACACAGGTGGGCAGAGAAGATCAGAAAATTAAAAAATTATATGCATGTATATGCTTATTTCTATCTATAACATGGGGGTAAAGCAGAGGAGACATGAGAGCAGGGAGTGGTCAAAGCGGGGAGATCCTGGATCGGCCTTAACTTACATTGTCAATATCCATGTGTGCATGAATATGTAACAACCATTCCCTCCAATATGTAAGACTATGTCAATAAAACCACTTGTGGACCTCAACGCAATAATACTGGAAGACTTCAGTACTCCTCTGTCACCAATAGACAGATCGTCAAAACAAAATATCAATAAATAGGGGTTGGGGATTTAGCTCAGTGGAAGAGTACTTGCCTAGCATGTGCAAGGCCCCAAGTTCGGTCCTCAGCCCTTAAAAAATAAAATAAAATAAAATAAAGAAATCACCAGCTTAAACAACTCCATAAATCAAATGGACTTAACTGACATATATAGAATATTCCACCCCAAATTAGTAGAATATACCTTCTTTTCAGCAGCACGTGGATCCTTTTCCAAAATAGATCATATTCTGGTTCACAGAGATAATCTCAGTAAATATAAAAAAGTAGATATTATTCCATGTATCCCATCAGACCACAATGCCATGACTCTAGCAATCAACAGTAAAAATTATAACAGAAAACACACATATTCATGGAGATTGAATAATACCATATTAAATGAAGAATGGATCCAAGAAGACATGAGAGCTGAAATAAAAAAAAATTCTTGGAAGAGAATGAAAACAAAGACACCACATATCAAAACTTCTGGGACAGCATGAAAGCATTCCTAAGGGGAAAATTTATAGCACTGAGTGCCCACATCTAAAATGAAGAGAAATCCCCCCCGCAAAATAAGCTTATGCTCTACCTCAAAGCCTTTCAAAATGAAGAACAATCTAACCCCAAAACCAGCAGAAGACAGGAAATAATCAATATCAGAGCTTAAATCAATGAAATTGAGAACATAAAACACTAAAAAGAATTGATGAAATAAAGAGCTGATACTTTGAAAAAATAAATAAGATAGACTTCTAGCCAATCTCACTTAAAGAAGGAGAGAAATGAAGCAAATAATAAAATCTCCAGTGAAAAGGGAGTGATCACCACCAACCCCATGGAAATCCAACAAATTATAAGATCATATTTTGAAAACCTATACTCCTCCAAATTGGATAATGTGGAAGACCTAGACAAATTTCTAGACACATACAACATTCTTAAATTGACACAGGATGATACTGATTTCCTAAACAACCCAATAACTGAAATCCACATAACAAAAGTCTACCAAAGAAGAAAAGCCCAGGAACTGACGCCTTCCCCTCTGATTTTTACCACAGTTTTAAGTAGGAACTAACACTTCTTCTTAAGTTAGTTCAAGAAATTGAAAAGGAGGGAACTCTCCCAAACACTTTTTATGAACCAACCATAACTCTGATACCAAAACCCAACAAGGACACATCAAAAAAAAAAAAAAAAAAACTACAGACCAATATCCCTGATGAACCTGGTAGCAAAAATCCTTAATAAAGTTCTAGCAAACCGTATTCAAAAACTTAGCAAGAAGATAATCCATCATGATGAAGTGGGCTGCATCCCAGGTATGCAGGGCCAGTTCAACATATGAAAAACAGTTAACGTAATTCACCACTTAAACAGAATCAACAACAAAAACAATATGATCATCTCAGTGGATGCAGAAAAGGCCTTTGATAAAATTCAGCACCCTTTATGCTCAAAACTCTAGAGAAGATAGGGATCAAAGGAACTTTTCTGAACTATGTAAAGGCTATATATGCTAAACCCTTGGCTAGTATAATACTAAATGGAGAAAAGCTGAAAGCATTTCCACTAAACTCAGGAACAAGACAAGGCTGTCCACTCTCACCACTTTTATTCAATATTGTTCTTGAGACCCTAGCTGGAGCAATAAGGTAAGAGAAAAAACCAAAGGGATAATAATAGGATGGTAGGAAATCAAACTCTCCCTTTTTACTTATGATATGATCCTGTAACTGGAAGATCCAAAAAACTCCACCAGAAAACTTCTTAAACTTATAAACAGATTTAGCAAAGTGACAGGCTACAAGTTCAACATGCATAAATCAATAGCTTTCCTATACACTAACAATAAAAGTGTAAATGAAGAAATTAGGAGATCAGTCCCATTCTCAATAACCTTGAAAACAATAAAATACTTGGGAATTAACCTTACAAGGGAAATGAAAGATTTCTACAACAAAAATTATCAGCCATTGAAGAATGAAATCCAAAGTGACCTACGAAGAAGGAAAGATGTTCATGCTCTTGGTTAGGCAGAATTAATGTAATAAAAATGGCTGCCAAAAGCCCTGTATAGATTCAGTGCAATCCCCATCAATATGCCAATGTCATTCTTTACAGATACAGAAAAAGCAATTCTCAAATTCATTTGGAAGAATAAGAAACCCAGAATAGCCAAAACATTACTAAGCAAGAAAGATGAAATAGGTATGGTTTTGCCATACCTATAGAGCTGTAGTAATAAAGACAGCATGATACTGGTATCAAGATAGGAATGAAGACCAATGGAATAGAATAGAACACCCTGAAACAAACCCACATTTCTTTAAGCATCTGATTTTTGACAAAGGGGGACAAAATGTTACATGGAGGAGAGACAGCCTATTCAACAAATGGTGCTGCATAAACTGGACAACCACTTGCAGAAAGTTGAAATTAGACCCTTGTCTTTCACCTTGCATGAGAATCAAATCAAAATGGATCAAGAAGCTACGAATTAAACCAGCTACCTTGCAAATGATGGAAGACAAGTTAGACCCAACACTTCAGCTATTGGGAGTAGGCAAAGACTTTCTCAACATGTCTCCTAAAGTGAAGGAAGTAAAGTCAAAAATCAGTGAATGGGATGTCATAAAGCTAAAAAGCTTTTACGCTGCCAAAGAAATAATCAAAATTGTCAAGAGGCTTCCTACAGAATGGGAGAGAATCATGGGCTGTGATTCTTCTGACAGGGGTCTCATATCCAGAATCTACAAAATCCTCAAAAATCTCAACCTCAAAAACACTAACAACCTAATCAATAAATGGACAAAAGAGCTAAATAGATACTTCTCAACAGAGGACATTGATCAAGCCAATGACTACATGAGAAAGTGTTCTAAATCACTAGTAATCAGAGAAATGCAAATGAAAACTACATTAAGATTTCACCTCACACCAGTCAGAATGGCAAAGATGAAGAAAATAAACAATAATAGATGCTGGAGGGGTTGTGGAGAGATAGGTACACTTGCACACTGTTGGTGGAACTGCAGACTGTTACAGCCCCTCTGGAAAGCAGTGTGGAGAATCCTCAAAAAAAATCCCACCATATGATCCAGCTATTCCTCTCCTGGGTATTTTTCCAGGGGATTTAGACTCAGCACATTATAAGGACACAGCAAAATCTATGTTCATAGCAGCTCAATTTACAATAATAGCTAAATTATGGAAATAACCCAGATGCCCTTCACTGGATGAATGGATCCAAAAACTATGGTACATCTATACTATGGAGTTCTACTCAGTAATTAGAAACTATGATATTGCAACCTTTGAAGGTAAAAGGATGGCTATGGAAGAAACCATGCTGAGTGAAATTAGCTTAACCCAGAGAGTCAAGGGTCAAATGTCTTCACTCATCTGTGGAGGCTGGAGCTAGACCCTGGCCAGTGTGAAAGGTGGTCAACTCTCATGTATTAAACCCAGAAAAGGTGTAGTGATACACAACCTAAGGCATTCGTAGAGATGTATTGGGAAGGAGGGGTGAAGGAAAAGGATGGGAAATTAGGGTGGGCTCTAGGGGGGTACATCTAATTTTCAGAATATATATATTTATCATATTGTTTCATTGGAAGCATTTTTGATTGTTCAACAAATAAATTTCTTAATAAAAAAGAATGTATGCATATCATACTGTTATTTTATATGCATTTTTACTGTAATATAACTCAATTTCTTAATTAAAAATTACAAAGAGAAAAAAGACTACATTGAACAAATATAAAACAGAAAATTTTGGGAAAAAATAGTTCTAAGTTATAGTCAGATTTAAAAAAAATAAGTTCCATCAAATAACTCAGCCTCTTCTTCCTCATCAAGACTACTATATCAAGGGAGCTGTTCTTATGGACAGTATCTGATTTTTTTTTCCAGATGAAAGGATCTGATTTAAAGTGAATATCTAATTGCTAGAATTTGAAGGAGAGATATTTTTGAGTTTCAGAGTACTTCAGTATTCTCTGCTTATTTATTCCCTGCACCCTGCCCCCAGAACAGTTGTAGTCGTGTGCTAACGTGACTCAGATCTTGGTTTGAATCTCATCTCTGTCACCTCTTATCTGTGTGATAATGGAAAATTAAGCTAACTCTCTCAGTCTCCGTTTCTTTATAGACTTAAATGCTAGTAATATCTATTTCACAAGGTTATTATGAGGATTAACTAAAATAATATAAATAAAGTTTACGGAACCCACTGCTATACAGCATAAAATGAATGTCAGCTCCCATTCCTTTCTTGATTCCTCTTACTTAGTTTGACCCAGAGGAAAGAGTATTAAATCAGCCCTGCCACATCAGATTATCCCCAAGTATTCTTTACTATTTTCATGTCTCTGCAAGAGAAACTCTATAAGGAGTCATAGCTTAGAGGAATATCTTGTGCTTGGCCCTAGGCATCGTTGAGATTCCTAAACTCTAATTGGAATCTTTCTGAATAGAATAGGAGAATTCTTTTTTGAATAGAGGGCATTCTTTCTGAGCAATCTCTGTCCTTTGCAAATTGGATCTTCATGACAAACACTTATAGTCCTAGATGATATGGGCCTCCCTGGATAATCTCCCCATAATGTAACTTAGTACTTAATTTCTTGAATAAATGTTAGAGATCAGCTTATTTTCTTTTCCCTTATAGCTTTCTCATAAAGATAGAGAATTTATATTTAGCTATATGATTTACTAAACAACAAGTACATTAAGACTATAAAATAAAATGAAATTTTCTAAATTTTTAAGAGAGACAGGGAGAGAGTGAGAGAGAGAAAGAGAGAGAGAGAGAGAGAGGAAGAGAGAATCAATTTTATTTTTTCATCTAGCCTTTGCTTCTCCAACACTTAGTTGTGTATGTGGTGCTGGGGTTTGAACCCAGGTTCTTACACATGCCAAGCTAGCACTCCAGTTGTTGAGCCACCGTTCCAGCCCCTAAGTAATTTTTAAAAATAAATTCTTTAATTTGTTTAATCTCTGTATGTTTTCTTTTTAGAACTATTCAAAACATACAAATGCTTCAACATCCACAGCTACAACTTTATTACTTTAACCCACTTTTTAAAAACTCATCTTATTTGGTTCACGGGGAATCATTACCATCTTTTACACTTTGGGAAATCATTGAAGAAATAATACTCTGTAAATAATCAAGCATTTGAATACATCTTATGGGGGCGCTTCCAGCCAGGCTGCTAGTGGCCCTACTTCATTGCATTTTTGTGACGGAAAGCTCCTTTACCGCAGGAAATCAATGCAAACCGAAGGAAAAGAAGTTTCTTCCCCCTAAGCCATGGCATATCAGTTATATAGAAATACCACTTTGGGAAACAGTCTTCAGGAGAGCCTAGGTGAGCTTATACAATCTCAACAAATCACCCCTCAATTTACCCTTCAAGTTCTACTTCAGTTTACGTCTATAAATTCAACATTGGCTCAGAGGGGCAAGAACAGAGTCAATTTCAGGGGCTCTCTAAATACATACAGATTCTGTGATAATGTGTAGACTTTTGTATTGAATGATGTTGAATTCAGAGAGGTGATAGAACTTGTTAAAGTGGATAAAGTGAAAATTGTAGCCTGTGATGGTAAAAATACTGGCTCCAATACTAGAGAATTAACAGAAAAAAATGACTTTTTCAGGCCATCTTCTGTTACTATTCATCACTTTTTAAAGAGAAGCAAAGACACTTTTTAAAATTTTCTGGCAATGCATAAATGACTACACTGTACTGTACCATCAGAGAATTCCAGCAAAAAGAAACTTATAACTAACTATATTCTCATACATTACCTTTATTATACAGCATGAAGAAATATAACTTTTTTAATGATAAAACTTGTTGCCTTCTTAACATTCTTTAATAAACTCATAATAAATAAATACCTCTTATGTTTTTCTGTTGATAATTAGCAATTAGTGCCTAGTTTTGTTGCATTCTTGGATGTTTGTATGAACTGGATTGACTGCTAAATATAGATCTATATAAGACTTATACAAGAAATTAAAAACAATTCAATTGAACAATAATTCTTTTTTCTTGGCTCTTTCCATTCCTTAGCCCTACAGGCTAAGGAAAATGAATTGCAAATTTAAGTGCGTCTATTTTTTAAGAATGAAGGAGCTTAGTATATATTTTAATCAGTTTTTTTTTTTCATTGCTGCGACTGAAAGACCTGATGAGAACAATTTTAGAGGAGGAAGAGTTTATTTGGTTCATGATTTCAAAGGTCTGTCAATAGATGGCCAACTCTATTGCTTGGGTCCAAGTTGAGGCAAAACATCACAGTGGAAGAATGTGATGGAGGAAGGCAGCTCAGGACATGACAAACAGGATGCAAAGAGGGAGCTCTGCTCACCAGGAACAAAATATAAACCCTTAAAGGCACACCCCTAGTGACCCACCTCCTCCTGCCATATCCTAGGGACCTGCCTACAATTACCACCCAGTTAATCCCTATCAGTGGATTAATGCACTGATTAGGTTCAAGTTTTCCTAACCCAATCATTTCACCTATAAACTTTCTTACATTATCTCACACTTGAGCTTTAGGGGGACAACTCATATCTAAAGCATACCAATACAATAGTGAAGCTTCATGACCTGACCAAAAACTAGATTTTTTTCAAACAAATTTTAATGGTAATTTTCCAGATTCTTTAAACAACTGACTGGGGAGGAGGATGAGTATAGTTTTCATTTCTGTGAATTACTGTTTTCTCAAAAAGCCTCTGAATTTTTTCTTAGATGCAGGAAAGGTTATTTAATTTCCCTGATCAGTTTTAATTTTGCAATTGTACTATGACTGTCTTTTAAAAATTATAGGCCCGGGTAATAAATGTAGTAAATATCTAAAAAATTTACAGAGAAAAAATTGCAAAATTGAAAATATTCAGTTATCTTAAAATTTTTTCACTTGAAGATATTATACATAAGTATATTTTTAATTTTCTGAGAACTCAAAATTTACAATTATCTTATTAACACATTATGACTGATCATTATTCTACTATCTCTTTTTCAGCTTTATTGAGGTACAATTAACAAATAAATATCATTGTAATTTCTAATGCAAAGTGTTACCACCATTTAAATGTTAAAGTGAGGATAGATTATGGACTATAAGCTACGGAAATGTAGTATGGACTACATAAACTATTATTACTAGCCACTCTATCTTATTTCAGTTAAAAATAAGATACTCTTTTAATTTTTATAAGAAAAACCACTATGTGATTTGCAGTTCTAAGAACCCCCTATGGGGTTAGTAATTGTCAAGGTCCTTTTCACATATATGTCAAGTAAAAAAAAAAAAATCTGCTTTAACTCAATAAGACTGCAGTGAGTTGTCCTGTGGCATCATGGAGAAAGTAAACATGATGAAGTGTTCTTAGATTGACCCAGAATTAAGGGCTGCTTCCATATTTTATTGCCCCAGACTTTGATAAGGTTGCTTAACTTCTCTGCAACTCCAAGTTCCTAGTGCTAAAATGGAGTTAGTACATTCCTCAGCTGTTAAAATATATAGAGATAATATCTATAAAGCTTTTATTGCATGATTGATAGGTACTTGAGAAGCATTCAGCAAATATTACTTCTCAAAATTATTATTATGGTAGACAATTTTAACTTCTTAAGTCTCATAATTTCTATTTTAGCAACTGCAGTTTTGGGATCAAATTTGTAAACCAATAGTTATATAACATCTTTTCTCTATTGTCCTTTTGTTTATTTTAAATCCAATTCTTAAGTTCTATAAGTGTGTATTCTACTTTATCATTATTAATATTTAATCAATAGTGAGGTAAATTTCCTTGATCTACCTGTTTTCTCATGTCAATGTTTCTATGACAGTAAACCACTTTAACCATTATAGAATCTCACTGGTGTGATATGATGTGTAAACAAATCATATAATATTAAATCTTTAGTCTCATTTTTTAGAGTAAAATATATTTTTCATTTTCTTGATTAACCCAACTATGGTAGCTGAAACAAATAAGAATTTATTTCTCTGACCTAACAAGAAGTCTGGAGGTGGGCAATTACAGTATGGTTCAATGACTTAGCAAGGTTACAGCAAATGTCTGCAATTTCCTTGGTGTCTATGCAAAGACACGTATGACTATGATAACTCCAGAAATCATGTCATAGAGATGATTCCTGGAGTGGGTGGCTGAAGGGCACTGAGTAACCTCTGTGTCTTTTTTCTTTTTCTTTTAAAAAAATTAATTGTAGTACAATTTATAGGTAGTAATGTATCTTAAAAATACCATCAATGAATATTAATGAATGTGTACATTAATATGAGCATTACATAAATCAGCATATAAAATACTTCTGTCACCCCTGAAAGCTCCCTTGTGTTCCTTTACAGCCCCTTCACCCATCCCAGAAGCAGCTGTAGTTCTGATGGTCTTATTCTTATTCATGAAAGTGAAATCATACATTACATATACTTGTGCAGATTTTTTTCACTTAACACAACAATTTGATTGTCTCAGGTCATGTGTATTGTACCTTTTTATTGCTGAGTAGTATCTCATTATCTTTTCCTTTTTAATCAGGGTGCCCAAAGCTTTCCCAGATACTTGCCTAGTAAATGTCTGTTTTGCCTCTCATGATATGATCATATTTAGTCACATGGCCAATTCTTCTGCAAAGGAGACTAGGAAAAGTAATTACCTTTCTAGCTTCTATCATAGGAGTGTTTGAATCAAGTTGGGAATGGCTTTTGAGTAGCTATACAATATCCACCAAAATTAATTTCACAGTTTTAATTTTAGGATGAAATTTAGATTCATTTTTGAAATTAAAAGTACTGTTTATCTTAATATTACCATTTGAAATGCATACATGTATATTTTAAGATAAATATAAAGTTGAATTTAAAGTAAAGCAATGAAAATTTTTAAATGGGCATTATGAAGCTATTCACTTCACAATTTAATATTAAATTATGGCAAAAAATTTAAAAATTTAAAAATTCTAAATTTTGTGAAATTTATAATTGGAACACAAAAAAGTATAATCTCCAAATTGCAATATCCAATATGGTAACCACTAGCCACATGTGTCTATTTAAATTAAATTAAAATTCATTCCC
The DNA here is from genome assembly GCA_004027875.1 of Aplodontia rufa. Lineage (NCBI taxonomy): Eukaryota > Metazoa > Chordata > Mammalia > Rodentia > Aplodontiidae > Aplodontia > Aplodontia rufa. Next base: position 14,871 of record PVKS010033114.1, read on the forward strand.
AAATATGAAATGTGCTAGCAGATTTTTTATTGCAAATATACAATGTTTCCTTAATTATAGTGGAAAGTTCTGTAGAATAGCACTACTCATCAAAGAAGAAAAAAAGAACAAATAAAAATCATCTTCCATCATTTTGGTACAATCTTAATTGAATTGGAGAACTATCAATGAGTGGTGGGTAGCAAATACTAAAGAAAGAAGGAGAAAGAAATAAGTAAAATATTGTTTTTTCTTTTAATATTTATTGAGCACGTACCATGTGCCACACTTTTTTTTTTTAACAACTTTATTTAGGTTTTCACATGGCCTTAGTTGCTCCAACACTCAGTTGTGTACGTGGTGCTGGAGTTTGAACCCGGGTCCTCATGCTTGCCAGGCAAGCGCCGAAACCACTGAGCCACCGCTCCAGCCCCAATGTGCCACACTTTTGATGGATAGTAATGAACACATAAAGTTAATGCTTTTATAGAACTTCACACATTAGATGAGGGAGGTACAAACAAGTGATGCCAGGTAGTGGTAGTGGCAAATGCTATAAAAAAGAGGAAATAAATGGGGTAGAACATTTTATTAGGGTGCTATAGGTTTGATATGGCTTGAATGTGTCCTTCAATGGTTCATGCTTTAGAAACTTAGTCCCCAGTGTGGTGTAAGGGGTATGAAGATAATGATGTGGAACCTTTAGTAGGTGAAGCCTGTTGGGAGGTGATTAGGTCATTGCAGTTGCTGTCCCTGGAAGGGATTAAGGTGTTCTTGTGGAATCCTGATCTTTTTTAAGAGAGACGGACAGTGAGAGAGAGAGAGAGAGAGAGAGAGAATCAACTTCATTTAGTTTTTCATGTGGCCTTCGTTGCTCCGACACTTTGTTGTGTACATGGTGTTGGGGTTTGAACCTGTGTACTTGTTCATGCCAGGCAAGTGCCTTAACCACTGAGACACCACTCCAGCCCCTGGAATCCTCAATTCTTTCTGAAAGAGGTTATTATAAAAATGTGAACCTGACCCCTCCCCAGTTTCTGGCTTCCTGACTCACCATGTGATCTCTTCCTCTTATGTGCCCTCCTACAATGATGCTACTACCCTCTATGATGGGATGTAGTGGCAGGGTGAGGGGGTGTCACCAGATCCAATGTCATGCTGTTTGGACTTGTAGTCTTCAAATTTGTGTGCTAAGTAAACCTGTTTATGAGGTATCTAGCTTCAGTTATTTTTATATTATAGCAATAGGAAGTAGACTAATTCATAGAGTGTTTAGGAAAGGACTTCTTGGATAAGATCATTATACAGAGGCCAGAAGGGGACCTGGGAAGTAATCCATTTTACTATCTGGAGAAAGAACTATCTAGTCAGTGGGAATGATAAGTGTAAAGACCCTAAGATAGGCACATGTTTGGCTTTTTAGAGAAAGACCAAGAAGGCCAGTGTGGCAGAATCAGTGTAAGTAAGATTAGAGGATAGATGAAGTCAGAGAGCAGATCCAAAAGCCCTTATAAGGCTTTTTGGGTTTTACTCTGAGTGATATAAAATGCCATAAAAAGTTTTGGAGTACAGGGATGACATGACATGACTTATGTTTTATAAGACTCTGTTTGGCTTTTGTGTGGAGAACATACTAACGAAGCAACAAGAAGTAGAAGTAGAAATATCATTTAAAACCTTAGCAAAAATCAAGATGAGAGAAAACAGTAGCCTGGATCAGGGGAAACAAGGGGCAGGATTATGGATATATCTGAACACAATTTACTATTAGTCTAAAAATGAGTTAGAAAAGAAAGAGACGAGAATAAGTCCAAGAGTACTGCTAAGGAACTATTAAAGTAGGACCACCACTTATTGGCATAGTGAAGACTGTTGGAAGAATAGGTTTAGTGGAGAAAAAAGTTTGGTTTTAAACTTTACATTAAATGTATATTTCTCATTCAAATAGATTTGTCTAACAAGTAATCAGATATGTGAATATGGAGTTCAAGGAGAAGATCCAAGGTGGAGATATAGACAGCTATAAATGGTATAGTAAGCAATGACACTAGATGAGATCACCAACATAGTGAGTAGAGATCAAGAAAATATCTAAGGATTGCTCTTAGACCCTGCAATGTGTAGAGGAGGAAAATAAGAGAGAATCAATGCTTAGCACTGAATTTGGCAACATATTGGCCATAGTTGACCTTGACAAGAACAGGTTGGGTAGAATGGTAAACGTCAAAACCTACTTCCAATGGGTTCAACAGAGAGTAGAGAAACTGGTGACCATGAATATGAAGTGTTTTACTGCAAAAGGAAGGACAGAAATAGTGGGGTTGTTAGATGGCCACAAAGGGTCAAAAGAGGTTTTTTTTTGTTTTGTTTTAAATTGCTCAGGCTTTTATTTTGTTTTGTTTTACTGGGGATTGAACCCAGGATTGATTAACCACTGAGCCACATCCCCAACTCCACATCCCCTTTTAAAATATATTTTGTTTTGAAATAGGTCTCACCAAATTATTGAGGCTGGCTGTGAACTTTCAATCCTCCTGCCTCTGCTGCAAGAGCCTCTGGGATTACAGGCATGTGCCACAGCACCTGGCTTTGGTTTATTTTAAGACAGACATTATTTCATTTTTATGTGCTAATGGTAATTATCCACTTAAGAGTCAATTTCAGGGGTTGGAGCAGTAGCTCAACAGTTACTGCACTTGCCCAGCATGCCCAAGTACATGGGTTCAAACCTCAGCATCCATGTACACAACTGTTAGAGCAACGAAGGCCACGTAAAAAAATTCAATAAAAATTGAATCTCTCTCTCTCTGTCTCTATCTCTCTCTCTCACTGTCCTTGGTGAAAGCCTGGATAATTACTAAAACAGTGCTCTAGAGAAGAAAGAGGAAAAGGAAGCCAATGAAAGGGTTTACCTTAAATAAGAGTGAGGTAATCACTATTAGAGGAAAGGAACTCGTACAATATGGGTACATGTGCAGGGATGTGGACTAATATGGTGGAGGGAAAATGCAACATTTTCTTCTAGTTGTGTCTATTTTCTAAGCAATTAAGAATAAAGTGAGGATTTTGGAAATATATCAAGATATAAGATGATTTGAGTCAGCAAAGACAAAATAACTAGGAAAATATAGTACATTTAAAGTAAGACTTGTTAGCATAATTGAGTGTTTTGCATTCATCAAAGTCCAATTGCCAGGGTGAATTTTATTCAAGAGTAGAGAGGGAGAGGGTTGGGATTAGAGGAGTTAGGTTATATACAAGGAGTGATTATAATGATGGACCATAAACCTCAGCTGGCCAGGAGGTAAGAACGTGATAGGGTGCATGAAGATACTGTGGTGAATGGACTAAACATTGTGATGGAAAGAATGATTGAGAATTGGGGTCCCCAAGTAAATCAGGAAAAATGAAGAAGGTATATTAGAAAGTATGATACTTTCAAAGGAGAATATTAAAGAGGGTGTAGACATTACTAATGACAAAGTCTGTAATGTAACAGTACGAACAGATAGCTGGGACAATGGAGGACAGGATCAATGGATGATAGAAGATCAAGTAACCGAGAGGTCAGGGTACTGGAAGGATTGTCTACAAGAATAAACAAGGGCTAGAAATGTGGCTCAGTGGTTAAGTACCCCTGTTCAATCCCTGGGTCAAAAAAAAAAAAAAAAAGCAAAGCTAATCAAATGTATACATCAGAAACAAGAACAAATTACTTACATGAATACTTATAGTATAATACCTTAAAGACAGTTACACAAATGACTTTCATATTTTATATTTCTGGCTTTTGAGAACTAACTAGATCATAAGACTTTTTGTAAATAAAGTAAAAATCAAATAGTGACTGTCAACATGTTCAACTAAAGGATTTCCAACCAACAAATATCTAAAAATACTTTTTATATACAAGGATTGGGAATTAGAAGTGTTCCGTGATGATTTCCCATAACATTCAAAGTAAATACCTTTTGATTTACAAAATCTGTTTTATTAATACCGCCTTTATTTTTCTCTGATAAGGACACTTCTGTTTTACATATTCACGGCTAATAAAATTCCTTAACATTATCTAATACCCAGTCCATGTTCAAATAACTTACATTATCTCAAAAATGAATTTTTAACAGTGGCTTACTAGGAATAGAATCAAATGACACCTACAAATCTTATGTAACTATATATCTTACGTCTCTTGTATTCTAGGACTTTCCCCTTTTCCCTCTCTGTTATAGACTAGTCATGTAGAACAAGTCACACAAAGTATCTCACGTTCTGCATTTAGATGCTTGCTGTCTCATGGTATCCTTTGTTATTCCTTTATTGCTTGCATTTCCTATATACTGTCATTGTAAGGGGTATGCAAAACAGTTATTTTAAACTCTATCATTTCTTCATTTGTCTTTCCATGGTGTGGTTATAGCAGTACATTGTTTCATTTTTCCTTTTTTGGATATTTTTTGTTTTCATTTTTATTTTTGTGTGTGTGTTTTATTTTTTGGGGAAAAAAAACACAATGATGAATTCCATTCCTTAGTTTCTTGGATGGAAGATCAAGGAAGCAAAAATTAATGAGAAAACATCAATCAATTCTGGGGATATAAAAAGAGTTCAATATTTTATATTACTTTACCCATTTTAAAAATGATATACAACTTACAAAAGATCTATTTGTTAGGCTCCTTAAAGATACAAAGAAAAGTTACACCCTGATCACCCTTGGCAAAGAAGGTTTTGTACAAGGACACAGTGGGATGTAAGGTGGCCCAGGATATTATCTTCTTGGTTAGAGAATTACTCCAGATACTTTGAAGACTAAAGAGTATAACAAGGCAGACTTCATGGAAAAATGGAATCAAGCCTAAACTCTAATGACCTGAATTCTCTTAGCTCACAAGACCTCTTATTAACCAAGAAGGAAAGAATGCGATTAGGTCCATACATTCCATTCAAAATGGAATGCTAAAATTTGTTCAAATGTTTTGCTACTCTGACTCACAGGACAGTCTTCTATGTGTCCAGTCATTACAGTGCTCCAAACTTTCATAGCTCAGGATAAACAAGGCTTGTTTCACCCAAAATCAGCAGAAGTCATAGCACCTTCAGACGGTTTTCCTGAGACAGAGAATGCAAAAATAGTGGGTTTTTAACAACTCACGACTCTTGGGTGAAACAGAGGAGACACTGAAAGACTAAAAACTTGACATTTCTTTCATATTTAAACTAAATCTATCTTGAGTATAAAAATAATAAAAAATTACATAGGCTTTTAAGGCATCTCTTGGGAATTCATTTATATTCTCTGATTGCTTAGTAGTAAGAAAGTCATTGAAGATCTGAAATTACTGTGTATATATTCCATTATGAACTAATAAATTGTAATACCTTAGATTATAGGCTTATAATTACATCCTCTGTAATAGTGCTACCTTAACTTTCTACAGCATTACATTAAATTATAGGTCACTTTGAAGTATTAGTTTCATTAAGTCATTATTTCAAATGGGTTACTATTTGAAAACTAAACAGCTAACAAATTTGTCCTAAATTCTATTTAACACATTCTGTAAGCATGCATTTATTCTTTTAAAACTTTACTACTTATTTGTTTGGAGATGCAGTTTGTCAAAATGGAGTAATAGTCAAATCAGGATGTTTGGGACTGGGACTTGCTGGAACTTTTGCTGCCCAGCCTTGGAAAATGGCAAGTCATTTAAACTCTCAAGCTTTCAGTTTCTTATTTTGTAAAATGTGCTACTATGCTTTCTCCTATTTTATTTATATACTCCACTCCTAGTAATTAGTAAAAATCACCATGGTTTCCTTTCTCATGTAATGTCTCATTTTTTTCCCCCTTCAGTTTAGCCCTAGTTACAAAGGACACCAGTCACATTTGTAAAATAAGCTCAATTGTATGCATCATAAATCTTTGTCTTGTGAAAACTGTGATATTGTATGTGGATTTCTGGCACTGGGCCTGGGGAGCCCAGTGAATATCTGTCTGACTAGAATGGGAAGTTGCTAAACAGGAGGAATAGGAGTTAGGATTATAAACTGGGACATATGATGGAGGGCATTGAGTAACACTTAGGAATTTGAGATTCATTTTGGGGGTATCAGGACAAAATGGGAGAATTTAATGAAATTTGTGTTTTAGAAAGCTAATCTCACAGTTATGAAGACTGAAAGGTAATGGGGAGGAATAAAGTGGATATCCTAGCTTGGATTCTTATGATTACTTCAAAATATGAGATAATAAGGGTCTGGTATATTATAGTTGCAGAGGAAAACGAAAACCTGGGAAAGAGTCAAGAGACAAGGGGAGGGGTTGGGGATTTAGCTCAGTGGCAGAGCGCTTGCCTAGCGTGGGCAAGTTCGGTTCTCAGCCCTGATAAAAGAAGACAATGGGAGGGCTGGAGTAGTGGCTCCGCTGTTACAGCGCTTGCTTGACATGTGCTAGTACAGGGCTTCAAACTCCAGCACCCACGTACACAACGACATGTCAGAGCAATGAAAAATTAAATAAAAATGGATTCTCTCTTGTCCGGTCCCGGCCGGCAGGGACCGGACAAAGCATTCAACTGGACCCATTTGCTCTTAAGTTCTCCACACACTTTATTTCCCTCTTTACCGCGGCTAAAGACCTCCAGGCGCTTCCCGCCTTCCCTCTCAGAGTCAAGGCCCTTAAGGCATTACATTTAGAGACAAGGCTATTCACATTCATAGTCCTTGTTTCTACTGCCTTACGAGAGTCACTGTTTCTGCAACCGAGGCTCTTACTGTCTGCATCTTCTACCGCTGCTGATCTCTCTGCTGTCTCTGCTGCTGCTGCCTCTCTGACTCTCTCAGGCAGCAGGCGGTGGTCTCTCAGGCAGCTTTGCTCCTGGCTGCTGCTTGCTGTTTCCATGCTTCTTCTCTGGCTGCTTCAGGACAGGGCTGCTTGCTTCTTGGGCTGCTTCCTCCTTGGGCCGCTCGCTCTACCTGACTAGCTGCTACTCTATTTATCCATTACAACAGCCAATAGGGGTATAGTGAAACACGTTTATCCTATTGTACAAATGAGTGACCAAATAGCTTAGTCCTGCGGTCAGGCATTACGTCATTAAGGAAGATACAAGCCAGCTGGGTCAGAGTTGTTTACCACCAATT
>PVKS010033115.1:0-21991 GCA_004027875.1 Aplodontia rufa
AAAAAAAAAACCCACATCAATATGACTTGTGTTTTAACAAGTGTTTTAAAGGTTCTTCCTTTCAACTGTAGCCAACACTTCTGGCCTTTCATTTGGTAAAGTGACCTTTTCAGGATGGGATCAGTTTCCTATACTTGACCTTGAGTTACTCAGAGGCAAGGACTATGCCTTATTGATGTGGAGTTTTTGAGATGAGGCGGGATTCTCTGCTCCATCTGGCAAACGGAGTTTGGGCTCACTGCAGGTTGTACAGCCGAAGTAGCCCATTTCTAGTGTTTGCAGCTATTCCCAGTTCAAACTGGAAATTTGGGCTGGCTGCAGGCATTGAGAAATCACAAACATCATTGGTTAAGCTCTATGTAAAGTAGGCATTGAAACTAAGCACCAAAGTCCTTGGTTAAAATCTATGCAAACCAGGTAGCAACTCTTTCCTAGTTCCATCTGTGTCCACCCCCACTTCTTAGTTTTCCAGCCACTGGGACAAAGAAGTTGCTCCCACAAGTGAGCCTCCTGGTCTTTGCACATAAAGGCCCTGAGTATGCCATTACTGGCTTTCTACTGGCTAGCTTCTAGATGTGGTTGAATGGAGCCAAGGTCCAGACTGATGTTAGGTTGGTTGCAGGTGGTTGGATAGGGACAGGGCATCAGGCCACCCCTGGGAGTGAAGGACCAACCAAACAAGTGCTGACAGATAAACCCCAAAGGTGTCTCGCATTGGCCTGATGATCAATGGAGTCCCCAGCCAATCCCCGAGGGATACGAGACCCCCAAACTTCCCCTGCCCACCCCAAATTATAAAGTCACTGCCCAGGCAGAGCCGCATGCGACTTCTCTGGTCCCCCACCCAGCAGACCAGTGAACCCCACCCGAGAGCCCATCACAATAAAAGCTTTGCTCAGTCACTTTTTTGGTCTGACTCCTTTTGGTCACCCGCATCAGATCTTACAACTGCCTAGCCATTTTACTATCTCTCCTAAGCTATCTCATTATTAACGCTGTGTTTGGTACTCAAAAGATACACTCATGTTACCCAAAATGGGGAGAAAGTTAAAGCATCGGTGGCAAATATAAGAACCTTTCACCCATGCCTCTGGCTATTCTCACCACCTAGGTGGTGGAGCCTCACTTTGCACAGCTCTTGAAAGTATATAATTAAATCGTGGCAGGAATAGTGGCTGAAATGAATTTGTAGGCAAGTAGAGGTTCAGATGCCTCCGTCCTGTGTTATGAGGTATATGTTTTTCATCCTTCTTCTGCCCCAGATTCAGCTTTCCCTCCTTTTCTTATTTCCTTATTGGGAATTAAGATAGTTTGTGACCCTCTTACCCTGCCACAGGAAATTGTGTAGTCACTCTTCTTAGGTAGAACCGGACTTAGGTAATGCCATTTTGAAACATTTTCTCCATCTTAGAATGTGTCAACTCATCTCCGGTCCCTAAACCCCAGACAACACTCTATAATCAAGTAAAGGATCCCTAAACACTGCCATCATCATAAGAAAGAACTCTTCCAGGGGCAACTCCCTAGCACTGCCTCAGCCCCTCCTCTGCCACTCTTCCTATGTTTACATCAAGCTGTAAGTGGAAAGGAGGTCCCAGCCAGCCTCCACTGGCCTCCCCTGCTCAGGTTTCTCCCCAGTAGACCTGTGTTACTGAGTCATTTTCTTTCTCCTTTATTTCCTTCATTTGCTTCTTTCCTTACAACTCTGTTTTCTTTTCCTGAGTTAAAAATTTAAAGATTTAAATATATTGTACCAGAAATTGAGGCTCTAAAACTGAATCATGAATAATAATTAAGAAAGAAACTGAAAGAGGGACTCAAATTTACAGCAGCAGGAACTGACAGTGAAGATAGTCTATGAATATGGGGGCAAACTATCAGTAAAATGCACATCAATATTATAGTGGAATAGGGGCTGGAGCAGTGGTTCAGCAGTTACGATGCTTGCCTGGTGTGTTCAGGGACACAGGTTCAAACCCCAGCACTACATATACAACTAAGTGTTGGAGCAATGAAAACCAGATGAAAAACTAAATAAAATTGATTTTCTTTTTCACTATCCCTCTCTCTCTCTTTTTTAAAAATAATATTATAGGTGGGCTAGAAGGCTCATATTCATGGTTTTCATTGAATCATGGCTTTCCAAATTGATGACCTTTTTTGGTCCCCTCCCACATTGACTCTGGCTCAACGATGTGACTTACTTGATCTCCTGAGACACTGGCAAGTGTGATGGGAGCATTCTGGGCTTACTTGCTTGGAAGTAAGAGAGAGCAGGTTCCTATTGACTTGGGGTCAAGTTCACAACACTGATAGTAAAACTCTTGGAAGCTTTTGCTTTGTTCTTGATTTTCATTAAATTGCTTTCCTACAATAAAGTGAATTTTTCATTTCCTGTAGTGTACTTATGCCAAAAGAAATGGCTCAGGAAATGGCAGAAGACAAATTGGGGACTGCTTAAGGAAGAGGAAACAGGTTTCCTTAAAAGAATTGATAGAATTTGAGAGCTCATGAAATCACATTCAACATACAGAAAGGAAGAGAGAATAAATAGACCTGATGGCTGTTTGAAAGGGGAATATAAAGACAGAATAATTTGATAATTGAATAGATCCAAGAGAGTGACTAGAATCTAAAGAAGTCTCACAAAGGAAATCCGAGTGGTTCTCTCAGAGAGGGTTCAAGCCTCCTACTGTTTGTATGGCTTTGTGCAAGTCAGTTATCATCTCTCTGCCACGATTTTTCCATCTAACAAATGAGGAATATAATACCAGCTCATGGGGTTCTTCTGAAGATTAAATTATATAAAATGCAATATTATTTAAAACACATGAAAAGTGATAAGGGAAAATTGATTGTTAGCTTTTATAATTTGAAATGTTTTCATCATTATGTAAGGGTTTTTATTTTATAGATTTAGCCCTTTGTCAAGGTAAGGAAATTTTGCTGCAAGATTTCTTTCTTTCTTTTAATTATAAATGAGTTAGATTTTAGCAAACCACGTGTATGAATGCCTTAGGAGGAGCTTGTGAATTCTCTCCTTTAATCAGTGTTTTTGGCAAATAGTATTATCATGTTTTCTAATCTTTGAAAATGCTAGAAACCCTGTATGTGAGAATATAACGTTGATTCGATGGACTAACAATTTATACAGCATTCTGCATCCATGTTTAAAGGTAAGATTGGCTTATAACTTTTTGTTTATTATCTAATTTGAGTAGCAATGTAATATAGTCTCATAAAAAAGTTGGGTAGCTTTCTTTTTCTATTCTCTGCAAACGTTCTTATAAAATAGGGTGAACTTGTTATTTGAAACTAAAGATAACTTGCTAACTGAAAAAAATTATTAAATCTCTTCTGTGAATTATCTGCACTTAGTGCCTTTAAGGAATGAAACTTCTAAACAACCCGTTTCTTTCATAGTATAGAATGAATCAAGTTTTTAAAAAATTTCTTTCAAAAATATATAAACTTTGATAATTTATGTATTTTTAAGAGCATGCTGATGTCATTTTTAAAAATTAGTGGCTGTATTTTCTTATATTTTAAGATTTAAAGGGGCTGGAGCCGTGGCTCAGTGGTTTCGGCACTTGCCTGGCAAGCACGAGGACCCCGGTTCAAACCCCAGCACCACGTACACAACTAAGTGTTGGAGCAACTAAGGCCATGTGAAAAACTAAATAAAGTTGTTTCTCTCTTTCCCTGTCTCTTTCACTGTCCCTCTCTCTTTAAAAAAAAAAAAATTTTAAAAATCTATGTCTATGCTTTATTACCCTCTTGCCATTCTAGTATTGTTTCCCCTCTTTTTTCCTTAATCAAGCTTTTAGTTTTTTTCTATTTACCACTTTTTAAAAAGAGAACCAGATTTTAACTTTGTAGTTTCGTTGTGTCCTAAAATTCCTTTGTCTTTATGATTCTTTAATTTTTATCTTTGCCTTTATTTCCTTCCTCCAATTTTTTGTTCTTTATATAATTCCTTAGGTGACTGCTTTCTTGTTTTATAATAAATGCATTTAAAATTTTAAATTTTCACATAAATATGTAAGTACTAGACTAATTCTGTGCTACAGGTTTTAGGTGAGTAGTATTCTAATGATATAGTTTTGTTTTGTTTTGTTTTTTGAGAGAGAGGGACAGTGAGATAGAGAGTGAGTAAGAAAGAGATATTCAAATTTTATTTAGTTTTTCATGTGGCTTTTGCAGCTCCGACGCTTCGCTGTATATGTGGTGTTGGAGTATAAACCCACGTCTCGTGCATGCCAGGCAAGTACAGTAACTGTTCTAGCCCCCTAATGATATAATTTAAAATTTTTAATTTCCTAAAAGTTTCTCCTTTAAGCCGTGAACTACTTTAAAATGGAATCATTTCTATAACTAATGAACTATCTTGGTAATAATTTATTTTTATTTATAATTTTATTGTCAGAAAATCATCTTTATAATGTCAGTTTTTTGTAACTTACTGAGAGGTCTTTTCTGGTCTATATATGGTCATTTTTGGTAAATTTCTATATGTGTTATTAGTTATTCCTTTGAGTATAAGATTCCTTCACCACAAATATACTACATTTCTGTATCTTAGTAATCGAATCTGATTTTCCTAATGATTTCTAAGAGTGAGTAAGAGATGTAATGTTGCTCATCATTGCAAATTTCTTGATTTGTCCTTGTAATTCTATATCCTTTATATATGTCATGGTGTTTTGTTTTTGATCTCCTTGGATATTTCTCATTTGTCAATATCAAATGTGTCTCTTTATCCCATTAAATATTTGGTACTTAAAAGTGTCAGGATAATAGCCTCATTTACTTTTTTTGATATGTTTTTTTCCGTACTTTAATTTTTAGACTTTTAATAGTTTATTTTAGGTATCTCTCTTATAAACAATATATAGCTGTATTTTCTTAAATGGATCTGAAGATGTATCTCTTAGTATTTTTGACCATTTGGAATAATTTATTTTAGTATTCATTTCTAGTATCTTATCTCATATTGCTTGTTTGCCATCTTTCATCCCCATTTGCTTTTTCTATTAGTATACTTTGCTCTTTTTATTGGATTAATATGGTTTTATTTATTCCCATGACTTACTTTAAAAAGTTACTCTTAATGTTGCATCAGCTTCATGTTTCTCTGATAAGTTCTAAAGTTAATTAGTAGCTCTATTCACTTCCAAAAGGAACAAAACTATTTATAGTATTTATTTCTTAATGAAACAACCTGTCATTAATTTCCATTTTATTGTCATCTGATATTTTAATTCCATTTTGCTTTTTAAATATACCCATCAAAGTTATTATGTTTTTCCAGCACAGTTAATGCTTGAGTTTAGCAATATATTTTCCAAAGGGATTTGTTCACCATCATATGTCCTTCCTTCCTCCTTGAATTCGTCTCTTGTTTATGTTCACACTTCAGTAGTTTCTTTGCAAATGTCAACAAGGAGTAAATTTATTTTTCATATCTGGACACATGATCCTTTATCATAAAACTTAAATTGTGACAAATTCTTGAGTTTTTTGAATCATGCTAGTAAATTATTAAATCTAAGGGGATCACAAGAATCCCTGAATTTGTTGATCAGAGAACAGGTGACAGAGGATCCCACTTGTAAAATATAGGTAGCCTTGGGAAGGAATGAACCCTAAAACCTGTGGAGTTTGATGCTAACGCTGAGTGGTTAGTGTCAGCGTTAAACTGTAATTCATTCATATCTTGATCCTTTTGGGGCTGTTATAACAGAGTACAGCAGTCAGAGTAATTTATAATGAACGGAAATTTATTAGCTCATGTACTGGAGGGTGGGAGGTCCAAAATTGAGGGATCAGGATCTGGTGAGGGTTTTCTTGTGTGTTATTCCATGACAGATGGGCAGAAAAGAGCGAGGGAAAGAGGGGCTCAACTCATTCTCTTATAAGGAACCTAAACCTGAGATAAAATCATTAATCCATTTGTGAAGGAAGAGCCCTTGTGGCTGATCACCTCTTTTAAGTCTCACTGCTTAATATTGTTACAGTGGCTTTTAAATTTCAGCATGAGCTTGAGAAGGGATCAGCATTTAAACCATTAGCAGCTCCAGTTGTTGGTGAAAAAGAACATTTGTGGATAAGATCCACTTTTTCAGCAGTTACTACCGAAATTTTTCTCTCCTTTTACTCAGTGGCAGAAGACTGGAAAAACAATCTACTGTTACATTTTTAATCTGCAGATGCTGTTCTAAGGATGGATTGAGTGGGAGCAAAATCAGCGTGAGAGAAACATGCAGATTTTCTTATAGTATTGAAAAATAAAGATGATTTTTTCTAGCCTTCTTCAGATTCCCTGGAATTAACCCTGAGCAATATGCATTAAATTGTACTTTGGTAGATGACACATGGAAAAAATGTTAAAAGTGGAATAATTTCAGCCATTCTAATTATATGGAAAACTAATTATGCTTCTTGTTGGACAGAGAGAATTCATTCATTTAAAAGGCTAAAGACATTACAGAATTAGATCATATTGAAATTGGTGGTTTATGGGTTTGTTGGTTTGTTTTCGTTTTAGCTTTTGGTTTTTGGGGATTGCTATGGGAATTGAATTCAGGATCACTTAACCACTGAGCCACATCCCCAGCCCTTTTTTATTTTTTAATTTATTTTGGAACAGTGTCTCACTAAGTTGCATAGGGTCTCCTAAGTTGCTGAGGTTGGCTTTCAAATTCCAGTCCTCCTGCTTCAACCTCCCAAGCCACTGGACTTATTAACAGGCATGTGCCACCAAGCCCGGGTACTTATTTTTCATCCACTAGTGTTTGATCTCATTATGTACCATTTGTTGGCAAGAGGTATACATATCTAAAAATTTTATAGTACTTTACCCTCTTTTTTGTCAACCAAATCTAGCTGAAATTCACACATAGTGCCATTAAATTTGCTGGAAAAGGAGATTTCAAGGAAAGAAGTATTTGGTGTCTCATTATTATGGGCAAAGTAATAAAAGGAAGCTTTAAGGAAATGCCTCATAATTCCTGGGATCAGAAGCTGAGAGAAAAGCTAAGGAAAGATAAGGTGTGTGTTTATATACGTTTATACCCTTTTTATTGGGATACCTAATCATGAGAAATACAGTTTCTAGAGAAGTGATTAAGAATGCAAAATCACTGGACTGGGGGTGTAGCAAAGTGGTAGAGAGCCTCCATAGCATATGTGAGGCTCTGGGGTTTGGCCCCCAACATTGACAACAAAATTTAAAAATCACCATCTGAGGAATGGAGTTTAAAAAATTCAAAGCATTTATCAGTAAAGGAAATCCAGTTTGGGAACAATGAGAATGGCAAGTATATTTTGGCTGCAATTTCAGTTGATAACAGAATCTATATTTAAAGACCATACACATCTACTGGGCTTTTTAAGATAAGTGAATGTGTTTTCTTATATCAGGAGAGGACTCATTCCTAATGCCTGTTTCTACAGTATGGATAAAAGTAATCCTTTAGCTGCTTCTTTTTTTTTTTTTCTTCTTTAGCTGCTTCTTTATGAGTCTTTTGTTAGATATTTGGCCCATGATTTAATTGGCTCTAGGTTCCTTTGGATAGCCAGCATGTTTTTTTCTATTGGTCACTTTTGTTTGTAGATTCCACCCTTCTTCCCTACCCCCAACCCTCTCTCTCTCTTTCTTCTCTCTTTCTCTCTGTCTCTCTCTCCCCTCTCTGTATTCCTATGCTTTGCTTTTAGTTTTGGATTAATACATTGATCCTGTATATGTTCACTGTGATAATCCCTTATGTGATTTCCTAGTGACTTGACTTCACTCTACCTGAAGCCTGAAATCTGTGAGCTTAGAACTGAGGGGTTAACAGTGCAATGAAGAAAATAAAAATCTTAGGGTGTTCTCAGATGTCATTAGCAAATCTCCAAGACTGTTTCTGGACATCTGCAATTGAGTGTCCAGAACAGGGTGTAAGATGTATGTCTTTTCTGTCAAACTTGAAAGATTGTGATGTATATTCTACACTACCTCCTTTTAGTACCTCCATTTTAGATCCCCCTCCCCCTTTGAAGACAGGAACTTCCTCACCTGTGTCCACCCACCTCTTTCCAAGGACCCCTTCCGGTACCTAGCTATCTTCTTCCGGTGAACTTGGAATCACTATGACCCTCGCCATGTGTGAGGCGACCCCCACCCCCATTCTCTCCCAGTTGCTGCCTACTTCCTCTTGCACCTGCCTCCACCTAGTCACAGCCAATCACGCAGACTGTGCACCTGAGCTCCTCCAATTAGGGCAAAGGGCAGTATTGCATCAGGTTGGAGTTTATAAAAACCCCTCACTTCCTGGCTAGGCACGCATTTTTCTTTCACCCTTCGGGCTGAAATAAAATTTCTGCCTTATTCACCCACACCCGACCCCGTGTTTGATTTCATTTATAACACAGGGTCACAGCAGCAGTGTCTCAAACAGTATGTTTATGTACTTTTATTTTTATGTTGGTAATCGACACACTGGATGTGTATTTGGGACCAATATTAGAACCCAGTTTGGATAAAACTTTCCTTCTATGGACAATGTGGACCTCATTTCTTTTTTCTGCCAAACATTTTTAAGAATCAAAGATGCTTAACAGATGCAAACCCAACAATTACTAGACTCCATATGAATATTATTCAAAACGCTCAAGTATATTGATGAGCCTAGATTCAATCGCTTCAATTGTACACTGATAATATAGCAAGAATATACACTCTGTTTTGTTTCCTGTATCCTGAGAAATGGAATCCTTACATTTTTTAACTCAGAGCAAGATTAAATTCCTCTCTTTAACACAAAAATCAATGAGGGCTCAAAAGCAGTTTCCTTATGTTACACTAGAGATGAGGCATACTCATTTGTCACATGAAAGAGAAGTCATGATTGGTTGAAATATAAACTGCTTATATTTCTTTGCTGTGATGTATTTTCATGCTAATGATGGGGAATACGTGAATAGCTTTTGGTTTTCCTCAAATGATCACATTTTTCATCAACAATTTAACTGCCCTGTTCCATTCTGCAATATGGTACTGAGAATTCAATTAATTATAGTTGAATCTCTGAATATTTGCTATTTTATGCAATAAAATGCAAATTAAGTGGTTTTATCAAAAATTTCAAATGATAGTATCACATTATTAGCATGCAAGTGAACATGCAATTGCTGAACTCAAATGTGAGACAAAATAAGGACCTTGACTCATTGCCGTGAGTCTTGTAGAAATTTTCATATGAAAAGAAGCCATTTGTTCTTTTCCTTTGGGGAACAAATGAAGCAAATATTTCTGAGGCATTCTTAACATATATTATTGGCAAAAGAATTAACTTTGCATATTCTAGTCATATTATATATGCATCAAAAAGCTTATTGGAAACTTTTTTCTCTAACTTCACTTTTGAAGATATCGCAATACCAATTTATAACTTTTCCATGATAAATATATCAAGCAGGCTAGATTCTCTTTTATGGATTATAATTCTTCCTATGTAATGAATCTATGTGGAAAGTCAAAATTTTACAGTTTTAGAGATTTTAATGCAGAGATTCTTCCTGTTTTGAGATGTAAATAGCTGCTAAAAACCATGTGATCATTCTTCAGGCAAAATGTCTATTTATGTTCAACATTTTGTCTGTTGTCAGGAGTGCATGGATTTCCTGTGTCCCAATCTAGCCGTCACTGAGTGGAGCATCTGGAAACCCTGTCCTGTTTCTCCCAGCAATCATGTCTACTAATCCTCCCAAGAGGACCCAGCATAGTCTCCTAGGCTTCTGGGTTCATGGTTAAGCCCAGAGAAAGTGTATAGTGCCTCCCCTTCACTTGTACAGGAAACCTACAACATTGCTAGGTCCTTGGGTAGAGTTATTAACATATGCCTTTCATAAACAGTATCCTAGAGGCTTGAAAGCTAAAGATATTTAACGCTAGAGAGACTCAGCCAAATAACCTTGTCTACTCATCTGGCAAAATCTTGTTGATGGGAAATCGGAAAGAACCATAATTGTCAAATAAAAACTATTCTTCCTTTTCCTGAAGATCTATTTGAAAAAAGATTGAACTTTTGGTGTATAAAAACTTAGGTTTGAATGGGCTGTCCAGAAACAAACAACAGACCAATCCTGGTTTCTTTTTGTTTCAAGTAATTTCTTGAACGTGAACATTTTTTTAACATTTTTACATATTGTTCATTGCCATAATAGTCAGATACAACAGGTTTTCAGATCTTAAGCCTCTCTAGTAGGAAAAGTCCTGTCTTGAAAGCATTTCTGGCTAAAAACTTCTGCAAGCTCTGGCAATAGATTGGAATTATGAACAACCTTGTTCTTTCTCAAAATATTCCACTCAAAAGTAATTTGTTTACTTCTTGCCAAACGTTTGGGCCCTCTAACCCCTGCACAATTCCTGTACAGTGAAATGTCACCTCTCCTGATTAATCTTGGTTCTTTACACCTGAGCAGAGGACAGAGCCGTGGTTGGAAACGCACTTAGGCAGTATTTTTCCCTTTGTACTGCCAGTCTGAGACAGGCCCTGGTGAGTAGTGATTCAAGTTGAAAATAACTTTGGCTCTGTCCAAGCTTTTGGTTTTGATCTGTAGGAAAACGTCTTTGTAATGTGTGCCAGGGAAATGCAATTTTAAAAATAATAATATGTAGGGAATTGTTATGTAAGAGTGAGATTTCTTTGTGGTTCCTTGGATGGCATGCTTTAAATGCTATATTACAAGGGGAAAAATGTGAAGTGCAGGAACAAGACAACCAAGGTTTGCATATAAAGCATACCCTTGTTAAGGAGACTGGAATTTAAGCACTCCTTTTAAAGGACTTTGAAGTCAAAATCTTTGGGCTTTTCAAGAAGTAAATCCCTTTGCTGCTGTTGCTGTTAATGTTTCTTCCCAGGTTGTGGAAATATTGGAAAAGGATAAATCACAAAACCAAGAAAAATCTTCTAATTGTTGTTTTCTTCAACTGGCACGAGATTATATGACTACATAATATCCTTAAAAAAAGATCTACAAGAGGATTGGGAGGGTGTACTTCAGCGGTAGAAAGTTTTCTTAGCACCAGGCCCACTGAGCCACTGCGCCACTGCTTCAGCCCCTACAAAGTTTTTTAAAATCATATTATTAAAATGACCAGTTTGGTTCTCCATTTACTAATAGAGATATATTTATACCACATTTACACATACTCCTGTTTCTATTTCTCTGGTTAATCATATTTATTATTACTATTTTAGCGCATATCTAATGCTAATAGATGCTGAGAATATGTATAATGACCATCAGCTTGAAGTAAACTGAAATGTCATGATGAACATCTAAAAAGATGTCATTAATCAGTAAAACAATATTTTAGGTAGAATCTGGATGGTGACTGTATGGATGGTCTCTGCAAAATTCTTCCAACTGTCCTTTTGCTCCTGTGAGAGAAAAGACCCAGACTGTGCTTGGCTGATAGGACCTCTCCAAATTTCCCATTAAAATACCAAAGAATGTGCAGAAAGCTGAAAACTAGAAACATTACTGAAAACTAAGGGAGGGAGGAGGGAAGACTGCAAACACTGAGCACAGATCTCACAATTCCCACTATTCTATCACTGCCCGGTGGACCGAGGCTCAGTACGTGTTCAGAACACGTAGAGATAACAGCAATAAAGAAAAGAGCTCTGGCTCACCTCCACTGCCCACCCTGAACAAGGAGTTCTGGAACACGCACTCAGCACTCTCCCTTCTGTACACAAGGTCTGCTTTAAACTGGTCAGATGCACCGTCCACCTACCCGCTCCCAGTCCTGCCATAACTCCATAACTGCTTTCTTTTTCTTTCTTTTTCCTTTTTTCTGATTCAGACATAAAAATTCCTAAACTTCCTGCCGCACTGTGGCAGGTAGTGGTATGTTTCAATATGAAATGATATTTACAAAAGAACTGTAGTGAAGAGAAAGATCCCCATCTTTGGGGATTAGGCTTTGAAACATCAAAAGAATTTTTCAAAGTTAGTTGTGTTTTTTTTTTTTTTTTGACCGTTCAGGACTTAAAAGATGTTCTCATGGTTTCTGGAATTCCGTTGTTTCTGGGAGGATTCAGCCATCGCTCTTATCTTTTTTTCCCCTGAACACTGTATTTTTTCACTCTATGGATACTCTTAAGATAGGAGCATTTGTTTTGGTTTTTAGCAGTTTAACCCTGTTGTGTCTAGGAGCAGTTTTCTTTGTATTTATCTTGCTATCCACTGATACTGTTAAATCTGTGGGTTGATATAATTAACAAAAAAAGAAACTTCTCAATCAGGGTTTCTTACAATGTTCCACTCTCCCTCTTTTCCTTCCCAAACTCCAGTTGCATGAGCAATGTTAGGCCACTATTATCCCGCACACCGTGATTCCCCTCTCAATCCTGTCTCCATTTAATTTGGATGATATCAATTGATTTGTCTACGGACTCACCAGTTTTTCCCTCTGCTACGTCCAGTCTGCAGAGTCCACTAAATTATTCTTGGATCTATTATTATAGTTCTTATTTCTAACATTTCCATTTGTTTATTTTTCATCGTTTCCTTGCTCTGTGGATATTTTGCTATCTGTATTATGCATGGTATTTATTCTTACCTACTAATCCTTTAACATGTTTGTTATAGTTATTTTTAAAGTCCCTGTCTAATTAAACCCAGTATCTAGTTATTCTAGATTCATTTTACATAATTGGGTTTTTTTATTTGGTTTTGGTTTTGGTTTTTAGGAATTTGTCCATCATAACTATTTTCTCATATTTTTTTGGCACAAAATGTTTTGTAGTATCACATATATTTTCTGGAATGTCTAGAATATTTTACGTTTCCGTTTTTGATTATTGATGCCTTTTCTTTTTTTCAACTGGTATTTCTAGCAATTTATCTAATTTATAACTCGTTTTAAAGACTCAAGTATGGTCTTTTAAAATCCTTTCTATTATCTGTTGATAATCTAGTTCACTAATTTTTATTTCCTTATTTCTCCCTGTTTAGGTTTATTTTGATGTTGATTTTCCTACCTTATTTAGATGAAAGCTAAACTGATTATCAGTATTTCTTCCTTTTTATTATATTCATTAAGGCTATGCTTTTCTTCATAAGACTATTTTAGCTGTATCCAATAATCTTAATGTCTTATGTGAACTATGGCAATTCAGAATACCCTGCAACTTCATACACAGATCAAGTCTGCACCTACCTGTCAACTCTTACCTCTTGGGCTTTCACTGAATATACAAGATTGGTAAGGCAAAGGATAGGAGCAGCTAAGAGAATCCTTCCCAAATGCTTCACTCAATAGGGCTTTGGCTGTTAACTTCTTATATGGGGGCAGAAGGGCAAGACAAATACCCAGGATTCTGTGGGCCTTCACTAAGTATATTAGTCAATTTTCTGTACTGTAATGAAATACCTGTGGCCAGCTACTTTATAAGAAAAAGAAGTTTATTTAGCTCATAGTTCTAGATGTTCAGGGACATGGTGTCATCATCAGCTCAGGTCTGATGAAAACCTCACGGTGGATGGTATAAGTATAGGAGGGAGATATACTATCAGACAGGAAGCCAGAGAGACTAGGGAAGCATGATCCCTTCCTGAGGGCATGCTCTCAATGTGCTCCTGTTGTGCTCTACCTCTTAAATTCCCAATTTAACATCACCACTCTGAAGACCAAGACTCAACACATGCACCTGTAGCGGGGGGACAGGGGGAGCACTCAAGCTATATTCAAACTATGGCATTGAGCGTTGTCAGAGACCCTACGAAGCCTGAGAATGGAGGACAGAGGTCTCCTGCGGCCTCCTGAGTGCAGATTCTGGGTTTTTTGGGGGGTTTTTTTGTAACCAGGGATTGAATCCAAGGGTGCTTAACCACTGAGCCACATACCCAGTCCCCTGAATAGAGATTGCAATTGGGCACCAAAAAGAACATTTTTGACTGTACCAAAAAGCAGGCAGGTAGACTGTCATGGTTTGGATATGAGGTGTCCCTCAAAAAGCTCATGTGTTAGACAATGCAGGAATGCTCAGAGGTGAAAAGATTAAATTATGAGAGGTATAATCTCATCGGTGGATTGATCCATTTCATTGATTAATAATTTGAATGGATTACTGGGCAGTAACTCTAGGCAGGTGGGACATGGTTGAAGGAAGTAGGTCCTTAGGGATGTGCCCTTGGAGATTATATTTTGTCCCTTGATCCTGGCTCTGTTTCTCTGCTCCCTGACTGCCAGATTAACTTTCCTCTGCCCTGTTCTTCTGCCATGTTGTTCTTTGCCGTGGGCCTAGAACATGGTGTCCGATGACCTTGGATTAAATCTCTGCAACTCTGAGCCCCGAATGAACTTTTCCTCCTCTTACTTGTTTTTGTCAGGTATTTTGGTCAAAGAAATAGAAAACTGACTAACATGTAGACTGTAAAGCAGAGAAACATTCCTATCGTTTAGAAAGCCAAAGATATTTTGTATAAAAATCTCTTAGACAATAGGAAAAAGGGAAAAGATTTCTATTGTGAAACCAGCATAATTTCGAAACTAAAACTGACAAGGACAATATAGAAAAGGAAAGATCAAAAGCAAATCAAAATTAGCACTCCATATAAAGGACAATCCCTTGCACTACAAGAGTGTCTATGAAAAATGCAAATTTAACACTAGCAAATCAACTCATATAATTTATTGATGATATAAATTCTGTGATAATTGCAAATTTGGAAAGATTCAGAATTTTTTTTTTTTTAGAGAGAGGGAGAGAAAAAGAATTTTTGTTCAGTTTTTCACATGACCTTTGTTGCTCTGACACTTAGTTGTATATGTGGGTGCTGGGGTTTCAACCTGTGTACTTGCGCCTGCTGGGCAAGCACTGTAACCACCGAGCCACCACTCCAGCCCCCAGAAAAAAATATTTTATAAAATTCATTAGCATTTAAATTGTCTGTAATTGTGCAGTAGAAAAAATATTTTTAGCCTTTCAAAAAAACTTTCAAAAGCTGCATATTAATGGTGAATCATTAAAAGTTTTCCTTGGAGTTAGGGAAAGACAAAAATGTTCATTATCACCTCTTTGCTTCAACAATTTAGTAGTGATCCTAAGTTGAGCAATAAAGCAAGAAAAATATAATTTTAGTGACTGGAAAGAAAGAAAACTGCCAGAAGTCACATATTACATGGATATGTTCATAGATGAAATGATGTAATATACAGATAAAATATTGGAGTTAGGAAGAGAGTTTTTAGCAAGGTAACTCTGTATAAAAATCAGTATAAATTTCAATTGAATTTCTGCAAACCAAGAGATAGTATCAAACAAAAGTACCTACCCAGAAATAAATTTAATGACATATAAAATCTGGGAAAAATGCAAAATTTGAGGCATTTACAAATAATTGAAGAGAGCTACCATGTTCATGGACTAAAAGATTCAATAATGCAAGGATTAAATATAAAAATGATTTATAGATTCAAAACTATCTCAACATTTTTAGTGGAATCTCAAGAACAATTCCAATAGATATGATGTGCATGTTTGTGAAACTTTGAAAATTTATTGTTAAATATGTGCAAAAGAAAGCCTAAATATAAAAATTATATGAAAAATTTTAAAGACAAAAGTAGCCAAGGTGTTCTTAAAGAACAAATGCAAGTAGAAGGATTTCCTCTATTAGATATTAAGAGAATTTCTAAAACTCTAATCATTGGGATAACATGTATTAGTGCAACAATAAATGACTAGTAAATGGATCAAAGGAGAAAGATCTCAAATGGTCCTTCACATATGTGGACCTTACTATATTGGTAGAGTGATAGAAAGGGAGAAAAAGAAGATTCTTTCCATAAAATTGCTAAGATAATTGGATGTCCAGATGGAATAACATGAAATTAAATATCTAACCTTATATCTTATGTAGAAATTAAATTTGATCAGACCGAGGCCAAAGTGGGAAAGAAAAAATTAGAAAATTTTAGAAGATAGTAAAGGTGACTACCTTCATTGCTTAAAGGAAACATTTCTTAAACATGACCCTTGAATCTAAAATTACATAAAGGAAAAAATGCAAAATTCAAATACATTGAAATTTGGAGTTTCATCCTAAAAACCATAAAAGCAGTAAAAAAAAAAATCAGCCGAGAGTAAATATTTTTTAACTGTAAAACTGACAAAAGGATTTGTATTCAGAACATTTGGAGAGCTTTTTCATTAAGAAAATCATAAAGAATGCTAAAAATGGGCAAAAGACTCTGAATAGACACTTAGGCACTTCAAAAAAGGGGAAATTCAAATAGCCTAGAGACATGAATAGTTTCTCTGTCTCATTAGGGATCAAGTAAATGCAAATTAAAATTATAATGAGATACTACTACAGTGTCATCAAATAGGTTATTTTGGACTTCACTGTATTAGCTTCACTCATATGCTTTCAATATCTAGATTTGTGGTATGTGGAGCTCCACTTGTTGAAAACATTACCTGGAATTGAGCACTGAGGACTTCCTGGTAAGTAGTTTTGAATGTCTAAAAAAGTTACAAAAGTGATACCTATGCTCTTGGTTAGACAGAATTAACATAATTTAAAATGGCCATTCTACCAAAAGCACTATACAGATTCAATGCAATCCCCATCAACATTCCAATGTCATTCTTTACAGATATAGAAAAAGCAATTCTCAAATTCATTTGGAAAAACAAGAAACCCGGAATAGCCAAAACACTACTAAGCAAGAAAGATGAAACAGGTGGCTTTGCAATACCAGATCTAAAATTATACTGTAGAGCTGTAGTAACAAAAACAGCATGCTACTGGTATCAAAATAAGAATGAAGACCAATGGAATGGAAGACTGAGACAAACCCACAAATCTTCAAACATCTGACTTTCACAAAGGGGGTCAAAATATCACATGGAGAAGAGACAGGCTTTTCAACCTATGATGCTGAGCAAACTGGACAGCCATTTGCAGAAAATTGAAATTAGATCCTTCTGTCTTACCTTGCACAAAAATCAAATCTAGATGGATCAAGGAATTAGAAATTAAGCCAGCTACCATACAAATGCTAGAAGAAAAATTAGGAGTAACACTCCAGCATATGGGAGTTGGCAATGACTTCCTCAATAAGACTTCTAAAGTGAAGAATTACAGTAAAAAATCAATGAGTGGGAAGCCATTAAACTAAAAAGTTCTTGTACAACCAAGGAAATAGTCAAAACAGTCAAGAGACATCCTACAGAATGGGAGAGAATCATGGCCTGTGATCCCTCTGACAGTGGACTAATATCCAAAATATGCATAGAACTCAAAAAACTCAATAACAAAAACACAAATAATTCAATCAATAAATGGGCCAGAGAGCTAAACAGAACCTTCTCAACAGAGGAAATTGAGCAAGCCAAAGAATACATGAGGAAGTATTCTAAATCACTGGCAATCAGAGAAATGCAAATCAAAACTTCATTAAGACTTCACCTCACTCCAGTCAGATTGACAAAGATGAAGAATACAAACAATAACAAATGCTGGAGGGGTTGTGGGGAGATAGGAACACTAGCACACTCTTGGTGGAATTGCAAACTGGTAGTCACTCTGGGAAGCAGTGTGGAGACTCCTTAAAAAATTAGGGTTGGATTCACCATATTATCCAGTTATCCCTCTTCTGTGTATTTTTCTAGAGGAGTTAGAATCAGCACATTACAGAGACACAGCAAAATCTATGTTAATAGCAGCTCAATTTACAATAGCAAAATTATGGAACCAACCCAGATGCCCCACACTGGATGAATGGATCCAAAAGCTCTGGTATATATATTTACCATGGAGTTTTACTCAGCTATTAGAAATAATGATATTGCATCCATTGAAGGTAAATGATGGCAATGGAAGAAATCATGCTGAGTGAAGTTAGCCAAACCCAGAGAGTCAAGGGCCAAATATTTTCCCTCATTTGTGGTGGCTGGAGCTAAACCCAGGCTTGTGGGGAAGGTAGATAAAAACTCATAGATTAGAACTGTAAAACAAAAATGCAATTTGTTAATATTTATGAGATCCATTTGCAAGATACTGCATAAGATATTTGAACAAGCTATACTGCATGCCTTTACAAAAATGTAAATGCTTAATCCTATTGTCAATATATTTTAAAGAATAATAAGGGATGATAGGGAGGAGAAGAGGAAATGTTGGAACTGAGATAAAGCAAGGTACATTCCAAGCATTTGTAAGTATATCACTGTATATACTATAGTCACGTATACAAAAAATGTTCTTCATAGGTATAAGAATTATGACACTCTACTTGGGTTTTTGTTTTTTGGTTTTTTTTTTTTTTGGATAAATATAGGACCTACAAGAGAGGCAAGGGATTGGGGGAATGGGAGGAGGGAGGTAGATGGGTATGGCGGGGTAGGTATATTAACCAAATAATATTGCTATAGTATGTGCATCTAGGAATATGTGACAACAGATCCCATCATTATATACAACTATAATGCACTAATTTATAAAATTTTTTAAAAAAGAATAATACCCGAACTTTGCTTTCCTTGGACCATTTAGTTATTTAAGTTGCTACATGGTTAACAGAAAGTGTAAGGTTTTGCCATACCAAGCGTAGGCAAGAAAGTGAAACAGCAAGCACTAACATGTATGATGGATGAGAGTTAAACTGGGACAAGTACTTTGGGAAACTTTTTAACACTGCATAGTAATGTTATCAGCCTGCCCTATGACTCAGAAACTCCACTCCTAGGCGTACACTAGATACATATACACAATGGTCACAGCAGTTTTGTTGATAAAATTGACCAAAAGTGGAAACAAATGGTTATTATCAGCAGAAAGGACAAAGAAAGTACAGTATTTTTGTAAAATACTGAAACTGAATGAATTAAAGTGACACCCAATAAATACATCTTAAAAGCAAATGTTTATTCAAACTCTAAAGAAAAGCAGGAAACTATTAGCATAAAAGTTAGAATAGCAGTGACCTGTGATAGACAGGGTTTGGTAGTAGGAAGGACCGTTTGGGTGAGTTGCTACAGTCCTAGAAAATTTGTTTTGTGACCTACATGATGTTTACAATGGAGTATGGTTTTTAAACTATTTGTTAAATACATGTGTACATTTTATATATGGGTAACATTTCACAACACTAATGTGTATTTGTGTGTGTGTATGTGTGAGGGGGTGGGAAAGAGAGAGAGGCTGATTTTTGGTTTGGTTTGTGTGGTCCCAATAAAGAAACTTGTTCACCAAAGCAGGAATTTGCTAGCTACAGTAAAAATTTTACCATCTTAAAAAACTGGATTGAAGAAGAAAAAATAAGCATTCAGTTACAAGAAGAAAAGTCTACTGTATGGTTCAAACATAGTCAGGGACTGGAATGCTGAAGAACTGGTGAGTTCCAGCAAACCAGCTTCATCCAGTGGCATACTTACTCCTTTTTAGAATTTCATAGTGACTCCTAAAACAACGTTTTCTCTATTTTCTCCTAGAAGATTCCAGGACAGAATTTTTCTTTTTTTCTTCTAGCTGAAGCCTCCTTTATTATGGAGAAGAGAGTGAATCACAGAGGTTTGCTATGTCTTTGAAGTTATGAAATTCTAAAACACAACAGCAAACAGGAATAATAGCATAACTTTGGGTTATGTTTATAGAAGTTAGAAGGTATCTATATTTTTAAATCAGGAGATATATACTGCTACAGGAATATTATATTCTTGGTTTTATCCTTCATACTTATAAAGACATAGTTGTAAAGCTACAATTTTGTATGTTAAAAAATTCCTAAATTTAAATAGTACTAAGAATTAGTTGTGAAACTTTTAACTCTACCCCAAAAAACAAAAATAAAATGAAAATCACCTTTGAATACACTCGTATGTAACACTGCCATCAAAATTTCTTCCTACAACTGGGAACAAGCATGACTCTACATTCTCAGAATGAAAAAAGATCTTAATGTTCTGTATGAACACACAGTGAATGTTCAAGAAAGAGGAAGTTGAAGGAACTGGAAAACCAAGGCAGAATGAATAGCTCTCTTAGAGTTGATGGAGGAAATACACATACGAATTCAGGTCATGACATTGCTAGTTTGGAGCAAGCTGTCTTCAAATGTTTAAAATAATCGTCCCAAAGTAAAGCACATTAAATCACAGTGATATAATTTAGAGTAATAGATGAAATTAAGCAAGGAAAAATAAAGACTAATTTTGAAAAATCCATTCAGCATGATTAATTTTGTTATGAAATGACTTTTTAGGAAATGAATGATTTCCCAAAGGTATCTTTGCAGGTCAGGTAGTCTTTGGTTTGGAGAATACCAGCAAGCTAAGGTACATTTGTTCTGGCAGAGAATTTCTGTGCTTTTCTGCAGTCTTCAGGCCAGACTATACCAGGTCAGTATATCCAATTCTGTTTACATCCTGCAATTAAGACAAATGAATCAAATCCAGAACTGGAAGGAAAGAAGCATTCAATAAGTTTTATTTATTTTTTTGTTTACTATAATGTAAAAAATTTGAGTTAAAAGATCTGAATCCTTGAGTTGCATGGTTTAGAGCATGTACACTTTATAGATTTGGGGGTTTTCATATATGAACTAGGAATAATGATATTTATTTTGTCTACACCAGTGGGTTGTTGGAAAGATCAAATAAGTACTATGTTAGGAAAATTAAAAATACAATAAATATGACTCTCTGCTTCTTGTTGCACCCGGTTTTCCTTGCATCTTTGGCCTATACCTGGCTCTGACCTTCTTATTGGACTTCAGGACCTTATAACAGTGACAGGATGATAGCAGCAGCAGGAACAGTAGGAGATGAAGAAGCTAAACATGACAGTATAGAGGTTCTGTTGTCCCAGGATCTAGCTATACCCTCTGTTGGAGTCATAGCTGGGAAGAACACTTTTGAAAATTACTGTAACAGAAATGTTTCTGAGCAATATCTTTTTGCTAGCTCTTTTCTTTCATTCTGATTTCTAAAATTAAGAATTAGGGTGAGAATGAACAATGGCTCTTACTCTGAAACAATCATTTCCTTTACTGGAAAGTGCTCCATCCTCACTGTTGAATCATGGAATGATCAAATAGAGTGGAATTTGGTTTACTAAACTTTGCTTGAGATAGGCAGGACTGTACAGGTCTTCAAAGTGGTAACATTTATAAAATGTGAATACATCTTTTAATGGGATGTGGAGAAGAATGTCTAGTGCAAATTCTCTAGACTTCCCTGGGGCAGAACACAAGGTGCATTGATATAACAGGTTCATGGTTTATATATGTGAACATGTAAGCACAGGATCATCTCAGAAATGAATTTTCTCATTTTTCTTTTTGAAAGTTCACAGGCTAAGGAGGGGATATTTTAAGGAATGTTAATATGTAGGTAGGCACTCAACAAAATTGAAACCATGGCGGCTAACCAGACTAACTAGTCTTACCACCAAGACAGGATTTTCTCAATAATGGTGCTATTGACATTTTGAGTTGGGATAATTCTTTTTGTAGGAGCCTTTCTCCTGTGCATTGTAGGATATTTAGTGGTATCCCCAGTTTCTATTCACTAGATTGCCAGTAGCAGTCCCCAAACTGTGATAACCAAAAATGTCTGCAGACTTTGCCAAAAGACCCTTGGAAGGCAAAATTATTCCTGGTTGAAAATCACTGCACCAAAAAAACTACTTTAATTTGTTTTACAAAAATACTTTCTGTATCTTGAAATTTGTTAAGAAGTAAGGTTTGTAAGCAATCAGCCAAAAAATCAACAATTTTTTTCTAACAATTATTTTTTTTATTAGAATATAGAAATACAGTTGAGGGAGAAACATTATCAAAACATTATCAATCAGTGGATATAAACTTTGTTATTGAGGGGAAAAACCAGATCATGGATATCCACCTTGAATTTTACCTTTTGCATTTTCCCCCAGAAGAGCTCATGCATTGAATGGATAGTTTGTGGAGGAATGACATCGGCTT
>PVKS010033116.1:0-21987 GCA_004027875.1 Aplodontia rufa
GATAAGATGTAATGCTTTACAATCTAATACTTTTTTTAGAGTTATAAGGGGAAGGGGAAGGGAGGGATAAGGGAGGGTAATTGAGGGGGCACTCCTGGGGATAATTGCAAAATCCAGAATATATGCATATTTTATACACATTTTATATTATTTTGTTAAAATCATGTAAGTTTGCTCAAAATAAAAAATTAAAAAAAAACAAAAAAACAAAAAAGTAAAAACTGCAGTTCTTTAGAATGCTCGATTGCCTGAAACCTGTCCCACCTCAGAGGGCCAGAGCTAGGGCAGCAGCCATCACTGAACGGGCATCTACCTTGTCAAGGGCTCTGCACAAGGCTAGGCAGACGTTGCAGATGTTCAGAGGCCTGAGAAGAGGGCTTGCTATGCTCACTTCACAGACAAAGGGGCTGAGATGCACAGGGCCCTGCCAGGCTGGCCCAGGATGCCACCAGCCTGACTCTAGCATTTGCATTCTCATCACAGGATCTGATATAAAGTCCTGTCCAGTGTCGAGAGTACTTTATGAGCATTTTTAAAGGTTGCTCTCTCTTTGTGTCTCAGTTTCATCCACAGTATGTATTATTCCAGTATCTTCCTTTGAAAGCAAGATCAAATTCACTTCTAGTAATAACTAGAAAGACTTAGGAGTAAACAGACTGGACTAGAATATAACAGGCTCTCAAGGCTTCCAATAAATTCAGTTCATGTGAAAAATTCGGTTCCATTCTGTTGTTCAGATTTATCCTGTCTACAGAGTCAGACTCTCTTCTGCTGAGGCAGAGGGAGTGATGCCCACCTCTTTATTCCACTGCACATATGTACGATTAGGTGCTCATTTAATTTTCAGTAATATTTATAATACCTTACACCAAAGATATGTTTGATTTTAGCTAAACAGTAGGGAGCTAATTTTAAGATCTGAGTGATCATTCATGACTTTAAATAGAGACAAGGTACCTTTGAATACTCTCGTGGCCCACCGTGCCTGGAGCTCTGTGCCTGCTAAAATGGACCCGTTGAGGCTGATGAGGCCAATGATGGCTAGTGTTGGTCTCTCCAGGCTTGGGGGAAAGACTTGCTTGTAGAGGGTCTTCTTCGTGCAAAGACTTTGGAGAGATTCTTCAAAAAAGGGAAAAGAAAAGACATATCCTGTAGTGAAGATCACAGTATCAATGGTTTCCATGGTCCCATCGTCAAAGATGGCAGAGGTCTCTGTGAAACCCTTCACGCTGGTTTTCATGGTGACCAGCCCACACAGGATGCAGGTCGGCAGCTCATCATTTACAATCAATTTCGGTTTTCTCCTTTGACACAGAAGAGAAAAATATTCACTGGATATAGCTACAAGATACTTCAGCAAACTATTCATTCAATTAAGGGAAATTATTTGCCAAATCAACAAAGGGGGTGCTAGTTAGTCATTGGTCACTATGTCTGATTCAAAGTTATCTGATTTACTGCGTTTATAACATGTTTTCTTTCCTTGTTCCCAGGAGATGTGGAAAATGGTTGACCCTACATTTTCCTGACTCAATTTTCAATTCTCTATTTCTTAGAATTAGGGTCTGGAGCAATACTTTTCTTGAAGTGCTAGCATCGTGTGTACAACAAGCCATTTGATGATCAATTTGAGATTTCATATTGTTTTGGCTTCCAGGAAGACTTGGGGCTAAAGGGACATTAATAAGAAACTCTCTGAATAAAAAACCAGAATCTGCTTACCCTGGTAAGTATTTCCAATGTGAGCCCCACTGTACCTAAGCATCAGACATGCTGCCTTTATGAGGTTCACATATCAGATTATCCTCTGCCTTTTCTTATAAATAGAAATATAACTTACCACGGAATATTTGGGTCAAACACTTAATAAAAATTAGATTTAATGATCTTTTAATCATTTCAAAGTTATTCTTTTCTTTCTAGTGTGCATCTCTATACAGTGGTGTGTTAAAATAGATCCTTTCAGGAAATGCTCTTATAAACGCAGAATATTTACTTATAGACTAGCGAGAACAGACCAGCCGCACGCACATGTATGTTTACATGGTAGCAGTTTCAAGAGTCCTCAGAGCCAATCAAAACTTCCTGCATCCTTCATTTTCTTGAATCACTACTTTTGTTATTAAACACTTTGCATTCTGGGTAATAAAGAATGGAAAATACTGATTTAAAAAATTTCCCATGAGAAATTCAAATCATAACTGTAACAAAACACCATAAAAATATCACAAATGCTGGTGAGGAGATTGAGAAAAAAAGGAGCATTTATGCACTATTGGTGAGAATGTGAATCAGTATTGCCTCCATAGAGAGTAGATCTACCATTTATGGCCCAGTTATCCCAGTTGTGTGCATATATTCAAAGGAAATGGAATTATAATACCAAAGAAATATGTGCATGCCCATTTATTTTGGCATTATTTACAGTAGGTAAGGTATGGAGTAAGCCTAGCTGCTCATCATCACAATGGATAAAGAAATGTGGTATATACATACAACTGAGTATTATTCAGCCATGAAGAAGAATGAAATGGGGCTGGAGCAGGTAGCTCAGCAGTTATGGCACTTGCCTGGCACGCAAGTACACGGGTTCTTGCCCAGCACCCACGTACATAACTAAGTGTCAGAGCAATGAAAGCCATGTGAAAAATTAAATAAAAATTGATTCTCTAAAAAAAAAAAAAATGAAGAAGAATGTTATGCTGCCATTTGTAGCAAGATGGATGGAACTGGAGGACACTGTGTTAAGTGAAATGAACCAGACACAGAAAGTCAAGGACCATATGCTCTTTCTCATATGTGGAAGCTAAAAATGTCAACCTGAAAGTAGAATATTGACTCTTAGAGATTGGGAAGAGAGTGTGTGTGGAGGAGGAGGGCAGAAAAAGAGGCTGGAGTTGAACAACACACACGATTGTTATGTATGGAAATATCACACTGAACCCTGTTACCTTTACAGTCAACATATGTGAATAAAAGAAAGAATATAAATAAATAAAAATTTTCCTATGGAATAAAAAAATTAAAGTACCCCATTGTAATACTTAATCCATAAACCTCATGGTTTAATCTTTTATTCATCTGCCTCTCTTGAATCCAGTTTAGGAAACGCAGAGGCAGCAGTTGCTTAATAAAACTATGGCATCTTCTTATGTTCATCATGTTTGAAGGGTAGCCCCTGTGTGAAGAGCGGCTGAGAATCCACGCGCCAGTTCTAGTGCTGAGAAGTACCTAGAAAGTAAGGCAAGGAAATAAACACATGTCCATTGTTTTGCAATGTTCTTCTTCAACTGTTTCAAGTCTTCTAACAGAGATTTCATAGATCTGCATGGAGATCTCATGAGGACATGATCCTGTTGTTGTCAGTGTTCAAAAAACCACTTTACTCGATTTATGTATGTTATGAATTTCATTTTGTTTATAGAATAATAAAACAGGATTATAATGTTGGTGCAATTTTTTATATGTAAAATAAAACTTAAAATGAGGGCCTGGAAATGCAAAAATAACTGAATTTAATATAAATATATTCTTTTTAGAGCTAACCATTGTCCTACAATTTATCCATACTTTGTAATTTAAAGTGGAATAGATTTGGATCTTTGTGATTTTAGTTTTGGGCTTTCTAAAATCATTGTGTATACTTCTTGGACAAAGTAAGGGTTGCTTTTATCTTAAACCAAGGTTCAAATCTGGGTTTTAGTAGAAAATTTGGAGATAGTCAGAAAGCAACCTCCCCCTTTGCGTTCCTACAGGGGGATTTTTGCCAGAATTACCAAGTGAGAGTGTAAAAGAAAGACAATTGCCTGGGGAGGGGTGATTTGCCCACGTGGTCTTGTTCCTGAAGGAGCTTTTCTAAAAGTGCCTCGTGGCCTGGTGCTCACACACCTCCTGACTTTTTGGCAGTTGATTGCTCAGTTCTGTTAAGAGGCTTCTTAAATAGTTCAGAGAAGAACAGGAGAGGTGCTGAGGATTCCTGGAGTTTTTCCACTTACCCCAGGTCAGCAGAGTTCAGGAAATGGCCAGTGTGTTTTACCATCTTGAAAACCACTCGTGGGGCCACTGTGGATGGTGATGGGAGTGGAGTACCTGAGCTGCTGTCCGACCGAGCTCCACCGCAATGTCTCCTCCGGTGTTCCCAAGACCAATCACTAAGACACGTTTGCCCTGAAAGGCTTCTGGCATCCTGTACTCTTGACTGTGCAGGATCTGACCTTTAAAATTACGGATTCCTGAGGAGAGGACAGGATCAGAAAGTCTGTTATTCTCCAGAATGCAGGAATAGGGTTGTGGAGGAAGGAGGTGTTAGTAATATAGCAGCCCTTTTCCTCTGCTCCTAGTTGTAGGAAACAGAACAGCTATGTCTTCCTCTTTCCTGGGATGCAGTGAGCTCAGATACACAGTTAGTATAGCCTGCCTTGTGAGAAATACAGGGGATCATATATTGAATATGCATGTTCCCATTCAAAGAAATTACTTTGGGAAATCAAACATCATATACACTATCCTGAATATCCTAGGGAAGCTGTAGATTATTTCTAGTCCCAAATAATGTCACCCCATCTATATTAAGTATTGTATTCAACTATGATTTCTCCCATGACTGATATACTCTTATATCCAAATATGTAATTGACACTTTCTTTAGGATTCTGAATAAGCATCTGAAACTTAAATGAACAAATTCTTAGCTTAACTAAGAAACAAAGAGAAGACTTAATAAATACCAGAGACATTGCAACTAACCAGAGAAATAAAAAGCCATTCATCAAAAAATTTGTAACCTAGAAGAAATGGATAACTTTGTTGACAAACTTTATTCAGACTGAATCATGAAGAAATAATAAACCTGAACAGACAGAATCCTAGGTACATACACCTTAATGAAACAGAAACAGGAAGAAAAGGGAAATCTGAAAAGGCCAGTGACAAGTAATAAGATTGACTCAGAAATAAAAGTTCTCCCACCAAAAAAAATTCAGGAAAACAAGGCTTCATTGCTGATTTCTACCAAGCATTTAAAAAGGCCAACTAAACTATTGAAAAAAACAAAATGAAGAGAGTGAGGCCAAAAGCAGATAATGTCACAACAAATAAAAAAGGTTATAGGCCAGCATCCCTGATGAACATAGATGCACAAATCCTGAGCAAAATGCTAGCAAACTGAATGAATCCAGCAGCACATTCAAAATATTATTCACCACAATCAAGTAGGATTCATTCTAGGAATGCAAGGATGGTTCAACATATGCAAATCAGTAAATGCTGTACAGTACAACAACAGGATGAAGAAAAAAATGGTATAATCATCTAAATAGATGGAGAAAGGCTTTTGATAAAATTCAGTATCCTTTCATGATAAGACCATTAAACCAATTAGGTAGAGAAGGAACATGCTTGAACGTAACAAAGGCTATATGTAACCAGCCAACAACTAACAGCAGAAGGGGGAAAAGCTGAAAGCTTGTAAGATCTGGCACAAAAACAAGGATGCCCACTTTCACCACTTTCATTCAACATTATAAGAGAGAGAAATAAGAGCACCCAGTTTGGAAAGGAGGAAGTCATATTATCATTATTTGTAGATGATGTGATTTTATATATAAAAAACCCCAAATAATTCACAGAAAAACTATTGGATATAATAAATGAATTCCACAAAGTTGCAAGATACAAAATCAACATATAAAATCAGTAGCATTGCTATATGGCAATGACAAATTCTGTGAAATATAAATCAAGAAAATAATCCTATTTACAATAGCTACACAATATAATACCTAGAAATAAATTTAACCAGAGAGGTGAAAGATCTCTACAAAGAAAACTTTAAAACGTTGATTAAAGAGGACATTCAAAAATGGAAAGACATACCATGTTCATGGACTGAAAAATTAATATTGTTAAAATGTCCGTACTTTTGAAAGCTGCCTGCAGATTCAATGCAATCCCTACTGAAACACCAATGCCTTCACAGGACTAGAAAATGCTTCTACAATTAATTTGGAACCACAGATTTTTCCAATTAGCCAAAGCAATCTTGGAGAAAAAAAAAGAAAGAAAACAAAACAAAGCAAAGCAAGAGTTATGTTACTTGACTTCAAAACATACCACAAAGCTGATGAGTCATCAGACTAGCATGGTATTGGCATAAAGACAGGCAGAGTAATGGAGCAGAACAGGGTCTGGAAGCAGACCCATGCATCTACAGCAACTGTCTTCAACAGAGGTGCTAAAAACACACATTGGAGACAGGACGGTGTCTTCAGGGAGTGGTGCTGAGGTGATTGTGCATGGATATTTACACGCAGAAGAATGAAACTAGATCATTGTTTCTCACCATACACAAAAACAACCCCAAATAGATGGAAGACTAAAGACACTTGACTCTATGAAACAACTACAGGAAAACAAAGAGGAAAGCTTTAGGACATTGGAAGGGGCCAGGATTTTTTGGATAAGATTCCAGAAGCACAGACAATTAAAGTAAAAATAGACAAATGAAACTAGAAAGCTCTACATGGCAAAAGAAACCACAGAGAGAAAGACAGCCTATAGAAAGGGGAAAATATTTGCATTAGATACATCTGGAAAGGGGTTAACATCCAGAATAGACAAGGAACTCAGTCAACTCAGCAGCAAAAACAAACCAACACCAACAAAACAATATGACGTTTATACAAAGGCCAATACATTAAAGTATCTCTCAGTGAAGATACAGAAATGGCTAATCTTTGGGAAAAAAATTCTCAGAGTTAAGAATCATCAGGGAAGTGCATGTCAAGCCACGGTGAGATTTCACCTCACTGCAGTTAGGCTGTGTTTTAATCAGCTTTTCATTGCTGTGACCAAAAGACCTGACAAGAATAACTACAGGAGGAAGGGTTGTTTGAGGGTTCATGGTTTTAAAGGCCTCAGTCCATAGATGGCAGACTCCATCCCTCAGCTGAGGTGAGGCAGAACATCATGGCAGAAGGGTGTGGTGGAGGAAAGCAGCTCAGGACACAGCCACCAAGAAGCAGAGAGAGAGCTCTGTTCAACAAAGACAAAAATATACCTGCAAAGGCACAGCCCCAGTGACCCACCTCCTTCTCCTCCTCTAGCTACACCCCATCTGCCTACAGCTACCGTCCAGTTAATCCCTATCAAGGGATCAGCACACTGATTAGGCTAAGGCTCTACCACTCCAATCATTACACCTCTAAGCCTTCTTGCATGGTCTCACATGAGGTTTTGGGGGACACCTCACATATAATCATAACAGTGTGGCTATGACAAAAAGACAAGATGATCGTTGATGAGGATGTGGAGGAAAGGGGCCTTACACACTCTGATTTCACTAACAGGGGGAATCAAAAACCAAGTTCATCTCCACCAGGCTCAGTGATGCTCGCCTGTAACCCCAGAGGCTCTGTGAGGCTGAGGCAGGAGGAATGCAAGTTCAAAGCCAGCCTTGGCAGCTTAGTGAGGCCCTAAGCAACTTAGCAAGATCCTGTCTCAAAATCAAAAATAAAAAAAGAACTGGGGATGTGGCTCAGTGATAAAATGCCCCTGGGTTCAATCCCTAGTACTAAAAAGAAAAAAAAAGTTGATCTCCTATGTTTTGAGAGTAGAAATAGTTGTAATCCAAGGCAAGGGAATGTGGGGAAGGGGAGCATGGGGAAAGGTGGTTCCGTGGGTTCTAAGTTACATAATGGAAACGTTCTGAAGTTCTGCTGCACAGAGGGTGACATAAATAATAATACTATGCCATACAAAAAGCTAAAAGAAAGGACTTTGAATGCTTTTACCACAAAGTAATAGCAAATGTTGAGGATTTAGTTGTTTACCCACGCAGAACATTATACAATGTACACATGTATCAGAATGTCATGTAACCCATGAGTATGTACAATTTTATGTGTTAATTAAAAATAAACCTATTTCAAAAAACAATGTGATTTGTGTTCATAGGACATGTACAAATTGATTTTTGTTCCATTTGGAGTACTGGGGGTTGTACCCAGGGCCTTGTGCATGCTGGGAAGCACTCCACCTCTGAGCTCTCTACATCCCCAGCCTTTGTATCTTTATTTTGAGACAAGGTCTTGCTGAGTTGCCCAGTGTGGACTTGAGCCAGTGATCCTCCTGCCTCAGCCTCTCAAATTTCACGTGGACCAGGTGATGGCCCGTGGGAGAGTGCCGGTCTGATGCGAATTTAAAGGGACTTTGCACCACCTGAACAGGCAAGATTCTTAACATGTGGGCCATTAACACATTTCCCCTTGGAGACACTGTTACAAGAGGTGGTTATGTATTCCTTCAGCCTCCAAACAGCTCCAAGCCTGAAGCCCCGCCACAGATGACAGCATTGCTTCTTGGAAAACCTTGGATTGAATTCTCACTTGATTCTAAAGCACGATTTTTGAATATGAAATTGTGCTTATCTATGATTGTTTTTGTAGCATTTGACTTTCTGTTGCCCAGCTTGATGAGTTTTATTACTCATACAGTTCCTTTCCTTGTACGTTGTTTCACTCCCTCCAACTCCACCTGTGCAGGTGCCTTGAGGGCCACCACTGATGGCAGAGGAGTAGCTATACAACATTTCAGTTGTCCTCATTGGACCAGTGATGTTCCACACCTGATTTTGAATAGATTTGGACTTTCCAAATAATCAACTTGGACCTCAAAGGGTAGAGATTGGATATGGGGATTTTCCACCCATGAGTACATTAAGAAGAACGTGCTGTTGGAGTCCAAAGCATTTCCAAAATGGCGCTGCACAAACTCCTCTCTGTGGGTGGCTCTGCTCTAAGAAGCATAATGGATTATTATTGTGGTCAGTTTTTTTTAAAGAGTGAATCAATTTTATTTAGTTTTTTTATGTAGCTTTTGTTGCTTTTGTTGTGTATGTGGTGCTGGGGTTCAAACCCACATCCTAGGGCATGCCAGGCAAGCGCTGTAAGCACTGAGCCACCTCTCCAGGTCCTGTGGTGACTGTTTTGAAGGCTGAATACATTCCTTTACATGTTTAATTTCTGGGCTGTTTCCTTTTCAAAAAATCTGTCATACTTCCTGTTACTCAAACTTAAATTCTTGAGTTACAGGTCAGTCTTGATTCAAATAACCTATAATTCAATCCCTAAAATCAAAGCCTGTATTTTTTCTTAAAGATAGATCTGAGAGTTTTGAACCTTATTTACTCACTGAACTTGAATTAGACATGCATGATAAAGCTTAAACAATAATAGCTATGTCAATAGGTAAGTAATATCATCAATACCTACACAGTGCTTTGTACCTTTCAAAGTAACTTGTGCATACATTTTTAAGAGTGAATATAAAGTTGTCTATACTCATATATTTTCAATTAAAAATCAATAACATTTCTTCTAGAAGAACCCAAAAGAGCAGACATGGTCTCAGATAAAAATGACTCACCAGGAAAGGACTCCAAAGGCAAATGAGGACTCAAAAAATGTCCAGTGCACACCATGACAGCGTCAAAGACAGCTCGGTCCCGCTTGCCCTCTATTTCCGTGACCACATCCCACTGACCTGTTTCGGAGAAGTCTGGACGCTTCATTATGCTGCACACAGTGGTCTATGGGTGAAAGATAAATCTGGCTTTCTACCCCCGCCTCTGAGCCTCGCGCCATGCCTGGCACGGCACCCAGCCTGCTACTTTAAGAAGACCAGGTCCTCCAGAGGCGGTCTGCAAACACTGAATGGAGAGTGAAGTGACTTGTGCAGACTCTCAGAGGTGGCACATCCACCCCGGGACACAGGATTGCCACATGCTGTCGGGGGAAGGAAGAAGCAGTCACTCTTTCTTCCTGGGGAGAAGGAAATTAGTTGCAATAGCTGGTGCACTGGAAAGATTTAGGAAAGTGATGTTTGCATCGTTGTAATTCCTGTGGTTCAGATTTCTAGTCATTTCTTCCTAATGGGATTAGTAAACAAAATTACCTTCCTATTCTTCTTAGAAAAAAAATTCTACATTTTATCCCAAATGAGAGGTTGGCAGTTAGAGGAAGAATGAGGTTGTTCAGTATTTCAATGATTTATTTGAGGAAAACATGAAGAGCAGGAGTGCAGGGAGACTTTTTTACCTGCCTTATTCACAGAGGTAAAAATCAAGAAAAACTTTATTTCCTTATCCCATCTCCCTTAGGTAGTGGAGTAGGTCAGCCCTAGTCGTTAAACTTTCATCTCCTAAAAATCTTACCTTGAACCGAATGTATTTCAGGAGGCCAAAGTGCTCAACAAATTCTTGTAGATAGTTCCAAAATTTCTCATGGCTCATGAAATTGGGGTAATTGTCTTGGAAAGGGAAGTCACTGTAACAGGACATCTCCTTGCAGACATTCGTCACTAATGTCCGGTAGACCCTGGTCATCCCGTCTGTGGAATCTTCCTGTGGTGAAGGCGCAGTTAGTCTGACAGAAGGAGGGAGGTGGGCTGAAGGGGACACATGGCTAGAGGCTGGGCAGCCTCCTTGGGAAGGTGCATGACAGCTGCTGTCCTGCTTGTCCTTAGAAGAGTTCCAGGAAACTCGGCATTGGGTCCCATGCTGTGGTGATGGTAGTGGGATGTGGGTGATGCGATACAGCATCTTCCTCACAGCACACAGAAGGTGATGAAGTGGAACGGGCCCCCTGGACTGACATCGGCCCTGCCCTGCTCCATGACCCAGGGCCCATGGCATCGTGTTTTCTTTCCCTCTCCCCTCCCCTGGCCATGGCTACCCCTCCTCACTTGCTCTGGACGTCTTCCTTTCTGACCAGGGACCCCTGGCTGACTTTCCTCACTATTGTCCTGTGTGCTCTCCATCACCCTCTCTTTATGGGCTCACAACACCCCAGCCTATGGGCCTTTACTGCCGCCTCTCTCCATCCTGCCTCAGTCTTCAGGAGAGAACCTTCCTGTGCTGGTGGCCTCTGCTTTCTCCCATGTCCCTCAGGGGGTAGACTGGTGTCAATCTCCATCACTGAGCAAAACAAAAGTCAAAGTACCAGTGAGCAGTTTGAGGCTGAAGCTCATCTCTGCTTCTCCCTCCAGGATCTCTGGAGCTGTCCCTTTCCATGAGCAGTCTCTTGTTCCTCTAACACAGCTGGTCCCACCTGTGTGGCAGGGGTCTATTTGCTATTTCTATTCCCCACTAGACGATAAGCAGGGCAGGTCCCTGTCTGCCTTGAGTACCATTGCGTTCTGGCAGAGGGACAGGATCAGCACCTGAGAATAAGTGAAAATTAAAAATATCATGTGACTGAAGAGTGACATCGAAATTTAATACTGCTGGGGCTAGAGTGGTGGCTCGGCAGTTGCAGCGCTGGCCTGGCATGTGCAAGGACACAGGTTAGAACGCCAGCACCACGTACACAACAAAGTGTAGGAGCAACAAAAGCCATGTGAAAAACTAAATAAAATTGATTCTTTCTTTCTCTCTCTCACTGTCCCTATTTCTGTTTAAAAAAAAAAAGAAATTTAATAGTGCTGACATGTGGGTATTATTACTAAATTTAATTTGTATTTTTTTTTGATTCATTCATTATTTTTAAAAATTAGTCTGTATTTACTTTGAATAGGAGAAAGAAATCAAACCAATTTGGGGGTAAAACAGAAGCCACACAAACTGGACCATACTTTGTTTCCACATCGCCACTTGGTGGCTTCTTGCGGCTCACACTGTATTAGAAAAAAGGTTTCGCTTTTGCTGCTGCAGCTATGATTTTCTTTGCCCCGTATGCTGTTCTCCTAGGGTTAGGACCACTCCTGCTGAGTGTTCTGTTTTCTGCACATTTGGCAAAGAGTCAGAAAACGCCTTCTCCTCCGTGAAGGTTGCCTCACCCACAGCTGAATGGCTGTTGCTCCGTCTCCTGAAACACTGAGAACTTAGGCTGCCTGGATTCCACCTTCCAACACCTTATACCCCACCACCCAGGCAGATCCCTCAGTCCCTAGTGCACAGCCTGCTACTCCCAGTCAGCAGCACCATTCCTGGGCAGA
Organism: Aplodontia rufa; assembly: GCA_004027875.1. Classification (NCBI taxonomy): domain Eukaryota; kingdom Metazoa; phylum Chordata; class Mammalia; order Rodentia; family Aplodontiidae; genus Aplodontia; species Aplodontia rufa. Next base: position 11,992 of record PVKS010033116.1, read on the forward strand.
GGCAGGAGGTATTTAACCACTTTCTGATGGTCAGGTCACCTCACGGCTGTCCTGGCCCTCAGCACACTCAGTGGGCTGCTATTGTCCTTGTAGGAAGGCTTGGTCAGTTCCTGGGATCTTCCTGTTCTGATAATGGGAAAGCTGCTCCCCCACCCCCCAGGCCTTCCAAGGTCGGGATCCTGCGTCGCTCCTGCAGGATCTCTACCCAGAGACCTGAGCAGTACCTGGGTTTTATCTCCAATCCCTGATGCCACTTTCTATCCTCCCTAGAAGGTGGTGGTGTCCATATTCACTTCTGCTCTGCTCACCTGGGGTGACACTCCACTACTGTGCTTTAGAATGTCTGTGGCCTGGAAACCACCCCAGTACGTTCCCATTACACCTCACCGTCCCTCTTTGTCTTGCAGGTCCCCACGTGCTCTCCCTGCACTCGGGCTCCTCACTGAGCCTACACCCTGTGCAGTGTTTATCCCTGCACTGTGAACGTGCCTGTCCCTGGAGTGAGCTGCTTCCTCACTTGATCACCAAGGCAGCCCAAAGCCACCGTCTGACCAGAAACGAAGCCAGTGGCCAGAGTGTGACAGCTGGGGATGGGAGGATGTGAGCCACTCACTGAAAACTTCCACAGTCCCCCGAAGTCACCACTTCTCTCAAAGCAGGTGGGTTCCAGACTCTCATCCAAGCAGCATTTGATGGAGGACAGGCCGCTCACACCAGCTCCAATCACTGCGACTCTCTTGGCCATGGTATGCTCCATCTTTCCTCTGCCTCTCCTCGTCAGTGAACTGGGGCTGATGATGATAAGAGAAACACCAAGAAACTAAGCTAATTGTGCCTGTTCCCTGTGGTTCTGAGACTCAGGTGTGAGACTGAGTGCACGAGGGACCCTCCACCTTCACTGTGGGCAGCATAGCTGTCACCAGGCCAGTGGTCCCGGGTGGGGCTCCAGATCTGACCTGGCATCAGGTAGAGAGCTGTGCTCAGTAGGACTGACTCACATTTTGGTCTCCCAACACACCCACTTGTGGCATGTGCCTTAGTGCACCTGAGATTTGCAGGGCCTTGTGGCTGTGAGAGTCAGGTGTAGTGGGCAGAGCATCAGCCCAGGTGGCCCAGGGACTACCTTTACCAGCATGACCCCAATCTTGAGCAGCAGGGTTGGAGCCAGACTCCATCGGATGGGGGTAGGGCAGGTAGTAAGCACAGCACTTTGCCCTGCATCTTAGTGCTGGGTTGGTGAAGCTTGACACTGGGCAGGTCCCAATGGCCTCCTTTGAGACCTGCCTATGGACAGAGCCTCTGGAAGCTCCAGTGCCAGTGCCAGGGGAAGACACAGCCCCATTTATTGGGCATTTAGCTGGCACCTCTGGTTGCAGGGGTCTTGGACCATGAGTCCACCTGGGAATAAGCAGCACACAGCAGGGTGGGCCATGGTCCTTCTGCAGTGTTGCGCTCGTCTTGGAGGGCTATGCACTCAGACTCTGACAAAGCTTTGTGTCTTTGATGGCTACAGGTGTGGCATAGGAGCCTGGACTGTTCTATCCATGGTGATTCTGTCCAGAACCCAGCAGAATCTTCAGTATCTGCGTCCAGTATCTGGGCAAGGCATCAAGATGACCCAACCCTATGGAGAAGCTTGTGGGGACGGACTTCTCTCTCTAGATACTATCTTACTTCTTTCTGAGCAATACATCAACAGGGTATTTAGGTCAAACCTAGGCTTAGATTCCTTGGGATTTCTGGAAAGACAGCTACAAAACCAGGTTAGAAAGACCAAAATAAATATCTGATCCTTCAATGCCCAGATGACCCCACATGCTAACAAGCATCCAGAGCTTTCAGAAAACCATGACCTCATCTGGTGTTCAAAATAAGGTGCTGGAAACTTACTAGGTGGTAAGTAGATGGAGGAACTCACAGAGAATTCTACATAGCTGGTTTAAGGGAGCTCATTGAGCTTGAAGAAAACAAAAAGAAACATTTTAGTACTCTGAGAAACTTAGCAGAGAGACGAAAACTATTAAAAATTAAATTCTTGAGCTGAAAAACGACACAGTGAAATTAAAAACGTGATAGAAGGTATCAAAAGAAGGATAGAACAAACAGAAGAAGGAATTAGCTCAACCACAGGCCCTTTGCAAAGACGGGGTAGTGGATAGACAAGGAAAAAAGTGATGGGTGATGAAGAAAACTTACGGGAAGTCTGGGGCAGCATCAATAGAGAGAATATTCAGGTTATGGGGGTCAGGAAGGACTTGAGAATGACCTGGAAATGTCTGTAGGAAGTTTCTTGAAATAAATAGTAAGAGAAACCTTCCTGAACCTAAAGAAGGATACAAATGTTCAGGATCAGGAAGCCCAAAGACCACCAGTCAAATGTAGCACAGCCTAGTCTGCCCCAGGACATCTTAGAATCAAGCTCTCTCCAGGGAAAGCTAAAGAAAAGCTTCTCAAGGCTGAAAACAGAGGCAGCACAGAGGTGCTCAGTTCATCTGACAGCTGACTTTTCAGTAGAAACCTTACAGGCCAGGAGCTAGTGGCATGATATTTTCACAGAACTGAAGAAAAATAAAAAAATAAATACAACAAAACTGTCAACCAAAAATACTATAACCAGCAAAGCTTATCCTCTAGAAATGAAGGGGAGATAAAAACTTGCTCAAGCCAAAACTGAGGGTTTATCTCCTTCAGATCTGTCCTACAAGAAACACTGAAGGATGTTCTTCAAACTGAGAGATGCTAATCACTAAGAAAAAAATAGTGAGTCACAAAACTTACTGGTAAGTAATTATACAAACATTTAGAATGCTCTAATATTGTAAATGTGATGTGTGAATTATTATGTGTTTAATACAAAAACTAAAAACAAAGCAATTAAAAATAACCACACATGCTAAACTATAGGCAATATTGAAAGATATAAAATGGTATATGAAGAATTCAAGATGTGGGGAGGAATGGAGCACAACTATGGAGTTTTCTTGTAGGTTTTCTTTTTTGTTTGCTTGCTTTTGTTCTTATCCTAATGATCACATTGTTGCTATCATTTCAGAATAGTTTATTATAATAAAATTCTTTTTGTAAGCCTCATCACAAAGCAAAAGCATCTATAGTATACAAACCAAAAATAATACACAAGAAATAAAAATGCACTACTAGAGTAATTCACTTAATCTCCAGGGAAGATTTTCGGAGGGGAAAAAGAAAGAAAGGAGCTACAATAAAACCAGAAAACAAGTTACACATGGATCTAGTAAGACCTTACCTGTAAGTAATTACCTTAAGGGTTAATGGATCAAATTCTCCAATTAAAAGACACAGAGTGGGGGCTGGAGTGGTGGCTCAGCAGTTGCAGTGCTTGCCTGGCATGCACAAGGACCTGGGTTCAAACCCCAGCACTATGTACACAACAAAGTGTTAGAGCAACGAAAGCCACATGAAAAACTAAACAAAATTGATTCTCTCTTTCTCCCTCTTTCTTAAAAAAAAAAAAAGACATAGAGTGACTTAATAGATACAAAACAAGACCCAACTCTGTGTTGCTTCACCTCTAAGGACACGGGTGGACATAAAGTGAAGGGATGGAAGAAGAAATGCCGTGCAAGGGGAAGCCAAAGGAAAGCAGGGTTGGTCCTACAAATGTCAGACAAAATAGACTTTAAATCAAAAGTAGGAAAAAGAGACAAGGAAGGTCGTTATATAATAAGAAAGGGGTCAGTTCAGGAAGAAGAACAAACAATTCTAGGTATATATGCTCCCAATATCAGAGCACCCACATATATAAAGCAAGTGTTAATTGACCTAAAGAGAGAGAGAAAGAGAGAGAATCCAACAGAACAATAGTTGGGGATGTTAAGGTTTCATCAATGGATGGATTGTCTACACAGTAAATCAACAAAGAAATACAGAGATAAAGTACCCTGGACGAAATGGACCAAACAGACAGCTAAAGACTACGCTATCCATTAGATGCTAGTTATACATTTTTTTTTCTCATCTGTACCTGGAACATTCTGGAGAACAGATCACATGATAGGTCACAGAACAAGTCTCAGCAAATTTTAAACAATTGAAATCATATACAGATTTCTCTGACCACTATGCAATAAAGCTAGAAATCAATAACAAGGAAATCTTTGGGAACTATACAAATACATGGAAATTAAACAACTTACTTTAGAAAAACTGATGAATCAAGAAAAAAAAAAACAAGAAAGAAATGTAAATATTTCTTAAACAGATGAAAATGGAGACACAATGTACCAAAACCTAGGAGACAGAGTAAAAGCAAAAGCTTATAGCAGTCCTTGCCCACCTCAAAAAAGCAGAAAGATCTCAAATAACTCATCCCTGCATCTCAAAGAACTAGAAAACAAGAAAAAATGAAACCCAAATTTAGTAGAATGAAAGAAATAATAAAGATCAGGGAAGAAATAAACAAACCAGAGTCTAAAGAACAACATGTAAGAATAATGAAACAAAGAGCTGACTTTTCCAAAAGATAAATAAAACAGACAAACCCTCACAACACTGAGGAAAGGAGAGGACTCTGAAATAAATAAGATCAGTGAGGAAAAGGGAAGTATTACAGCTGACACCGCAGAAACACAAACAGGCATTAGTGATTATATAACTACATGCCAACAAACTTAATAATCCAGAAGAAATGGAGAAATTCCTAGGCAAATATATCTTACCAAGACTGAACCATGAAGAATTAGAAAACCTGAACAAACCAGTAACCAGTTGAGTGCATCAGTAATGAAAAGCCTCTCATCAAGGAAAAGCCCAGGGCCAGATGGCTTCACTGCTGAATTCTACCAAACATTTAAAGAACTAATTCCAATTCTCCATAAATTATATATTAAAAAATAGAAGAGGAAGGAATTATTCCAAAGACATTTGATGAGCCCAACATTATCCTGATAAGGACACAACTAGCACCATCACCCCCCTCCCCCCAAAAAAAGAAAGAAAGGAAAAGTACAGGCCACTATCTTTGGTTAACATAGATGCCAAAATTCTCAATGAAATCAAGCCAACCAAATCCAAGAGCACATTAAAAAGATTACTCACTGTGATCAAGTGGGATTAATCCCTGGAATGCAAGGATGGTTCATTATATACAAATAATAAATGTGATAAACCATATAAACATGAGGAAGAACAAAATCAGTTAATGCATAAAAGGGATCAGTAAAATTCAGTATCTCTTCATGATAAAAATGCGGAATGAATTAGTCATACAAGGAATGAACTTCAGCAGAATAAAGTCCATTTATAATAAATGGACAGCTGATATTACATTGAATGGGGAAAAACGAATGTTTTCTAAGTCTTGGAACACACACGGATACCGACTTTTACCATTCCTTATTAATATAGTGCTGGAAGTTCCAGGTAGCATAATTAGGCAGAAGAAACAAAATAATATGGGTCATCAAAGTTGAAAAAGAAGTCAAATTACTGCTGTTTGCAGATGACATACTATATACAGAAAATCTCAAAAAATCCACCAAAAATTATCAATAAATGAATTTACCAAAGTTGTAGGATGTAAAATTACATAAAAATCATTAGTGCCACTATATGCCAATGACAACCTATCTGATATAGAAATCAAGAAAACCATCCCATTTATAATAGCTGCAAAAAGAAATTAATTACCTAGGAGTAAATTTAACCAAAGAGGTGAAAGATTGCTGTAATGAAAATTATGAAACAATGATGAAAGAAATTAAAGGGGACACAAAAAGTGGAAAGATATCCCATGTTCATGCATTGGAAGAATCAAAATTACTAAAATGTCCATAGTTCCCAAAGTGATCTATAGACTCAGGGCTATCCATATCACAATACCATTGGTGTTCTTCACGGTGCTAGGAAAAATTCTAAAATTTATATGGAACCACAAGAAGCCACAGCTATTTTGAGCAAAAAGAGTCAAGCAGCAAGCAGTATGGTACCTGACTTCAACACATACTAGAAAGCTTTGTCCTCAGAACAGCATGGGACTGACACGACAGCAGACATGTAGAGGAACATGGGAGAGGATAAGGAGCCTGAAAGTAAACCCTACTCTCTCACCAGTTACAAAGGCCAGCTCAAAATGGATTTAAGAGTTCAGTGTAAGACCTGGCTGTGAAACTCCTGGGGAAAAACCATCAGGGAAGCACTGCAGGACATTGTAGCAGGCAAGGATTTTCTGATCAGACCCCAGGAGCACAAGAAATGAAAGCAAAGGGCAAATACGTGAGAATAGCAAGCTTCTGCACAGCCAGGGAAATAATCAACAGGATGCAGAGAGAAGAGATTCTTCCTGTACACATCTGCCAAGGGGTTGGTGACCAGATCACATAAAGAACTGCAAAAGCTCAGTAGCAAAACCACCCCTGAAAACCCAACTAAAAAGGGGAAATAGACCTAAATAGACATACAAATGGCCAACAGGTACGTGAGCAAATGCTCAACGCCTGTAGTTATCAGGGAAATGCAAATCAAAACCACAATGAGATACTGCCTCACTCCGTACTTTAGACAGAATCAGTATGAGAAAGAAAGGTGATAGGGCTCTGGTGAGAAAGCGCACCATTGGTGGGAATGTAAGTCAGAGCAGCTTTATGGAAAACAGTATGGAGATTCTTACAGGATGAAAATAACTCTCCCACATGATCCAGCACTCCCAGCACAGCGTATTCACCAAAGGCAATGGAATTGGTGTGTGGAAGAGGCCCCTGCTCTCCCGTGCTCTTTGGGGCCCATTCACAATAGCCATGAAGGGGAAACAGGAGTCCATCAGTGAGGGCTGGACAAGGAGGTGCAGATACACAATGGAACAGGACTCCTCTACACAAAGAATGAAACCCTGTTATTTGCAGGAAGAGGGACGGAAATGGAGACCATCAAGCAGAAAGACAAGTATTGCATGATCCCACTCAGAAGTGGAAATCAAAAAGGTCCATCTCAGAGGGAATAGGACAGTAGCTACTGAGGCTGGGACTGTGGGGGGGCAGGGACGGGGAAGGTGGAACAATGCATATTAAGTTGCAGTTAGATAGGAGCAAGGACCTCTGGGGTGCCTGTGCAGTGTGGTGGCTCTAATGAGCAGTTACATACCACACATTTCAAAAAGCCAGAAGAAGGGATTTTGAAAGTTTTCACTACAAAGAAATAATAATGTTTGAGGAGATAAATGTTAACATGATTTTAACATTATACAATGCATGCATGTATGGAGGAGTGCATGGTCCCCATTGATATGTATAACTTTTATGTTTTGTTTATCAGTTAAAAACACAAGTGTGCTGGCTACATAGTAAATGCTCAGTGAAGTCAGCTGTTACTGTTTTCCATTGTAGCCAGTATCGTAACTCTCTGGGGAGCCTTGATCCCTCAGTATTAAGGGAATCTTTTGCTATCATCTTGCCTCTCTGAGTCCTAAGATTTATAGTCAGTAGAGATTTTTTTTTTAAATTAAAGAATCTAGGGTCCTGAAGAAAAACTGGTCACAGCCATGCTCCACCTTTCGAGGATACATTACATGCATTAATGGGGTGGAGATTTTAACCCTGAACAGAGGCAGGACTGACGGACACACTAGAGAACAGAAGCCCCTGGAGGGCCATATGGGCCGTTCTGAGTCTAAGATGAGGTCGAGTGGAAATGAGGATGCTCGTGTCAGGGACACTAGAGCAGGGGACACTGAAGTTCCACACACCCCTGTACCTCTTTCACCTTACTCGAGATATTCAGTTAATTCCAGTAAATCAGCTCACACTGGGACAAGGCTCTCTACTCGTCTTGGGGACTCACCTGCAAGTGCTGTTTCTCCCTGCAGTCCCTCAGTCACTTCATAAAACCCAGAAAGTCACTGAGACGCCAAGTACTGAAGTGCTTTGTAAAGCACATCTCGCCTGTTTGACTGTGCTTTGCAGACGGGATATTTTCTGAGTGGAGATCTAGCTGTGCATCCCCCATGTGACTTTCGTGTCTCCTGCCACGTAGCACAGTGGTGTTTGCTTTGGGGACCCAGAGAGCAAATGTCCATGGAGCCCTAGGGGCATCAGGTGGGAAAGCCCAGCATGGTCCTGCAGCTCAACCCAAGGCTGCTCTGCTAAGGGGAGGCCAAGGCTGCCCTGGTGTGGGTCTGGGTCTCAGAGGCCAGGACATGCACGTGGTGTTGGTCCGAGAGCCTGAGGCGTGCTGTGGCTCCTGTCTCCGAGCCTCTTCTTTCTGCTCTTTCAGGGCTGCTGCTGACATGTGGGGTGGGCCTGGGGGAATTTGTCCTGCTGACTTTTGAGCTTGTTTTCTGATCAGGTCAGATGCCCCACGCTCAGAAGCAAGGTCCATTCTATAAGAGGAGCAGGTAGGCTCCTGGGCTTGCTGACCCCTTGGACTCAGCTGGTTCTGGAAGGTTCATACACTTGCAGTGAGACTCAGAAGGATTTCCCAGGGCTCCCTGTTCCAAGTTTAGTGGCTGTACTACTGCTCTTTGTAAGGTTGAGATCTCCACATCTGGCTAATGAGCAACATTTATTCCTCTTGCTGCAAGGAGAGTGGACTTTGAAGTCTCAGGATGGGCCTGGACTTCGTCCTGCTGCTGACTTGACTCATGACTCCTAGAAAACTCCTTAAGCCCTCTTAGAGATAGTGTTTGCAAACTAAGAAAAATAGCTGTGCTAAAGGACAGTGTGGGATCAGACAAGGTGACATTGCTTACACAACAGGGCCTCACATACGGGATTTACTCAATGTTGATTCTCTACCTCCCTGCTTGTCTCCCTCCTCCCTCCTTTCTCCTAGACACAATTCATCAACATGCTCGGAAACACGTAGGCAAACATACCGTGGGATCCTTTGGCTCTAGCCAGCTTCAAACTGGAAATAAATGGTCGCCACCAACAAGAAACTTGGCTTTCTAGGCCACTGGGTGAAGGTCTGGTGTTGGCAGATCTCTGCTGGGCTCTGTCCCTGTAATGACACATACACAAAAAGTTGTTAATTGAATTGGTAAATGAACAAAATACAAAGAATTTAACAGACTGGTGGGAAGCAAATTCATTCAACAGATGTGTCCTGCGTACCTGTAAGTGCAGGCAGTGAACCAAGTGTGGGGCCACAGACGATTAGACTCAGTGACTAATAAAGAGCAGTAATGTCTTAAAAATTAAAAAAAAAAAAAAGACCTATGACACCCTTGTGGAGATGCTGCTGGATGGAGAGGCTGAGATAGGAACAAAGCACAGGCAAGTCCTGTAAGCGCAGCACGCAGCAGGTGCGATGCTGGCAGGCCCTGGCTCAGTCCACAGTCGGCTGGTAAGAAATATCCTGTCTGTTAAAGACTGATTAGAGAATGTGCTGACGTAGAAACAGCCTGGAGATTTAGGCCGTCTAAAATTAACTCATATTTACAGATTATAAAATTTTGAATGGCAGTCCTTTCAAAATACGCTTTCAGGTCAGTGAGGAAAGGTCATGGACTAGCCGCAGACGCAGAGGTCCAAGTTCTAATTCTGCTTCTGCCTTTAACTAGCTGGGGTGACCTTGGACGAACACCAGATTTCTTTGTGCTATGGTTTCCACATTTGTAAAATAGGTAAAAAATTTTTCTTTCTTTCCAGCTTGAAAGGACTGTTTTTGTGTCTGAAAACCAGGCAATCAGTTCCAGAAAGTCTAAAGGAAAATAAAAACAGATGTGAATGCAAAGGGACGGGACTGCTGCAGGAGGGAGAGCTGGGAGCACAAGGTTCTACAAGCTCTTTGGAACTGTAAAGTGCAGGAGATACTGTGCCAGTCAAAGCTGCTGATTTATCCCTGGCAGAGAGAAGGCCTGCTGTGTTGAACTGGACCTTAGTACAGCAGGAATCTCTCCACAACACACCATCACTCTTTTGGGGACATGGAGGGACCTCCTGGTTTGCCAGCCATCTCATCACATAGGATTCCCTGGGGCTGGGATCTCATGATCCAGTGTTTCTCACCATCGTGGCACCTCGC
>PVKS010033117.1:0-22005 GCA_004027875.1 Aplodontia rufa
CCCTATTTCTAGAAGTTACCCTGTTGCTGGAGAGAGCTGTGACACAACTGGCTGTAAGTCATTCTGAGCTATATTCTCAGAGCCTAAGGACCCTATGTGGGTTTTTTGGATATAAAAAGATCATGCAAGCAGCTCTCTGCTCAATTTCTATATTTTCAGTAGTTTTTCTAGATATCATAGTAGTATTACAACCCTCTAGGTCACATGTTCATAAAATATTGTCTTCAATTTATTTCTTAAATGATTTCAACAGAAGCCGTGCAGACAAATGCTTGAAAAGGAAGAATTTTTCTCTGGCTACTCAATGGTATTTTAAAGTTTATATTGTACTGAATGAGAAGGAAAGCCACTGGGGAGTCCTGAGCACAGTAGTGATGTGGCCTAGAAGTCTCTTGCTCTCTGGGGAGATGAGACTGCAAGCTGAGAGGGGAAGCAGCCAGTCCTGCCCTACTTATCCAGCAGGAAGATGGAAGATCACCCAGAACAGAAAGAGAGGCGAAGCATTATTAGAGCCTAATCTACTTCCAAGGTAGAGATAGGTAGATCTGCTGATGTCATGCGAATGTATGGCCAATATCCACATTTTGTTCTTTGATTGCAGATGTTAAATGTTTAATGATGTAAAAAGGCTATTTTCTTGGAGTGTTTATGTCTCTCATACTTAGAGAAAAAAAAAGTCCAGGATAGCAATGGAAGTATCATCGGCAGGTCTTAGCACAAGGGTAGGGGGTGGGGGAAAGAATTGTCCCATCCCAATGGAAGAAATCATGCCGAGTGAAGTTAGCCAAACCCAGAGACTCAAGGGTCGAACGTTTTCACTCATTTGTGGAGGCTGGAGCTAAATCCAAGCTTGGGTGAAATGTAGTCAAACTCATGTATTAGACCCAGCAAAGGTGTAGCAACACATAATCTAGGGCAACCCTAGATGTGGGGAGGGGAGTAGGTGAGGGGAGAGGAGAGGGAGACAATCAACAATGTTGCATACTCTTTATCCCCCTGAGAATCCAAATTATACTCATGTAATTATTTAATTTTGGAAAATTCACAATCTAAGCATTTATATCATTTCTAAGGGCAAAATATAGAAGAATCAAGAGATTGGGGTGTGGGAATGTGGGGATAATGCTGGTTTAAGAACATATGCATATCATGTTGTTACTTTATATGCATTTATGATTGTACAATAACTCAACTCCATAATAAAAATTTTAAAAAAAGAATTGCCTCATCCATCAACAATCACATAAGAGAAGGTTTTTGTATTCTCACCCCTGTGCAATCCTCACCCACGTGAACCAGGGCTGACTTATATATAGATTTTGCTTGTATAAGAAGAAATATGCATAGATGGGCTTACAGAAATAATAATTGACTTTCAAGGCTAGGTCATAAAAGATATTTTGCCTATGATTTGCTCTCTTTATGATCCTTACTCTGGGGATACCCACAGAACATGTCTTAAATATGCCCCAGGAGCCTTATGAAAGAAGTTCACGTGGTTAAGGAATAGAAGTTTCCTACCAAAAGCCAACTTGGAATCACCAATCAAATGAGTGAGCCATTTGATTGAGACAGATTCTCTAGCTCCAGTCAAGCCTTTGGATAAATGCAGCCGCAGCTAGTATCTACACTGTCACTGGTGCCAGAGGTTTAGGTTGAAGGCCTTGGCTCTGGACTTCCAACAGACTAGCTTTCAAGAGATGACCAGGAATGCTAATCAGTATTGCTATACTAGGAAGTCAAGGGTCCAGTGTCTTTGGCACTGTCTTTTGGGGTCCCACCAAGAACTTCAGGCTTAAATAGGGGAAGAACCAAAAGTTGGGTGCAGGAAGCATGTGTAGTTAAACATTCTTAGTCAAATTTTGGTCTGATTGACAGGTGGGGCCTTGTCCCTAATAAGAAAGTTGCTGTTGCCTGGGGAATACTTTCAGTTCTTGTTCCCAAGATGTTTACCCATCAGACCTGTTGTTCTTGGAATCCAAGGTGACTGCAGAGAAAGGAAGACAGATGAAAGTGTAGACATAGGTGTCAAGTTCTCATACTGCTTTTAAGTACCCTGCAGGCATCTCCATGCCCAAGTAAAACATCAGTGCTTTTAGCAAACACAGTATCTAAGTCCTCACTATGCAACTTCACAAGAGGCCCTAAGTCAGTAGTACCTAGCGAAACCACACTCAAATTCCTGATCCACAGAAACTGTGCGAGATAATAAATGTGCATTGTTGCTGTGAGTTGAAAGCTCTAGAGTAGAGTAATTGGGTAGGTAACAGATCTATCCACTTATTCCCTTCATTACCTCGGGTTTCTTCAGGCTAGAGGGGAAGATTGAAGAAGACAGTACTAATAATTCACGTGATTGGTGCTATTGTCATCTGTCTGGAAGAAACCTAAGTAGTGCCTCTCTCACTGGATACAGGTTATGAGTTTCTTGAGAAGTCCCTGCATGAACCATGACATGAGCAATGTACTACTTGGCTGTACTCTATGCTTTTTTTTTCTTTGTTGGCAGCGCTAGGGATTGAACCCAGAGCCTCATGCATGCTAGGCAAGCACTGTACCATGGCTGTACTCTTGTAACACCTTTGTCCCCTGATGATGTAACTCAGTCCTCTATCTCAGAGGTCCTCTCTCAATGGCAGAATTCTCTAAAGGATAGGCTACTTAGAAGATTGCCAAGCACCAGGCACCATTCCTTGTCCATATAACTAACAGGAAACACATGTAAACCCTGCTAGGCAAGAGGGTGGATATGCAGAGAAATCAGTCCCACTGCCCACTACCTTCGTCCTCTAGCGGAGAAAGAGACAGAATTTTCACCAAGGTACACTCCAGTGACTTCACCAAGATGGATCCACTAGTTTTTGCAATTCAGCAAAATTATGCATCCAGCAGGGGCAATAAATGTCTGTTTCTCTTTGTTATAAGCCCTGGGTATTGAAGTCAGGACCTTGTGCACACCAGCCAAGTACTCTACCATTGAACTACATCCCAACCCCTAGAAATAATTGTGTTGAAGGCTTCTTTGGTTTTGATATGTAGAAAGACAGGGGTTACTTCTACAATATCTGTACCTCTATGATCATACTCTTAACTTGCTGCTCATTCATTGCATATATATTCAAACATAAATAGAACTAGAAAAGTTCAGAGTGAACTTGGTGTAGTTCAAGCAGTGCATGGATGTCACTCGGTATTTCGCATGAGGACTCAAACTGCAAATTGTGTAGCTTTTAGACTAAGTACTAAATCGATTTGAAAATGTAATAAAATATGCTTAAATGTAAAAATAAAATTTTATCTTGTAATCATAGAAACTTTATATGACAACTAAATTATTTTTGTTTCTGGGTTTGTTTGTTTGTTTGTTGCTTTTTTGATAATGCAGGAGATCAAACTCAGGGCCTCAGGCAAGTGCTCTACCACTGAGCGATACCCCCAGCTGGAAGGGCTGCTTTGAAGAGTGGAAAATGCATAAAATTTTAAGTCAGAAAAATCTGGATTCAAATTCTACTTTCCTACCTATTTATCAAATAAACCTAAGTTCTTGACTCCCTCATTTGTTATATGGAGATGATCATGTTTGCTTTGTAAGATTTGTGTGGTGACAAGGACGAGGTAAATGAGCATAGGGGTGTGTGTGTGTGTGTGTGTGTGTGTGTGTGTGTGTTGCTAGTGCTGAGGATGGAGCCCAGGACCTGGCACATGCTAAGAACATTGTCTATCTCTGAGCTACATCATCAGTCCCAGAATACTGTCTGGCAAGGAAGCATTCAACAAAGTGCAGTTATTGTCAAATATCGTTAATATAAAATACATATAATTTTTACATAGTTGAGACATAATATTACTTACAGTTTAAGTTATCTAACCTATTTCAAAAATTTCCACATTAATTATATTTTTATTTCAATGATCATAAAATATACTAACATTTTTTATATTTTATCACTTGTAAGCATATTTCTATTCTCTAAAAATATTAAGACATTTGTAGGGGCTAGAGAGGTGGATCAGCGGTTACGGCGCTTGACCAGCATGCGCAAGTACATGGGTTCAAACCCCAGCACCCACGTATACAACTAAGTGTCAGAACAACAAAAGCCATGTGAAAAACTCAATAAAAATTGATTCTCTGTCTCTCTTTTTCTCACACACACTGTCCTTCTTTCTTTAAAAAAAAAAAAAAAAGAGATTTATAGTTCAAACAAAAGTTTTATATATGTTTTCACAGTACAGCCTCTTTTGTCTTATCTAAATTACTTCTCAGAGATAAAGTTCCAGTTATGGAATTATCAAGGTGAATCAGAGTGCACGAATATTTTTGTGAATTTTGATATGTAATCCTTAGGGGAGTTTGGGACCCTGTTGAAATTATTTATTTTTCCCAGGAGACACCTTCATTGTCCAGGTGTTCTCTGTTCAGTTGCACATTTATCAGGAATAGCTGCCAAGGACAGAAAGTACCACTGTGTTCCAGGGGGTTCAGCATGTGTTTGGGGACAAATTAGCCTTCCTGTGTGATTGGAACCATCAGATATGCCCACTGAGGGTCAGGATCTTTCAGGGGAGTGAGTTGAACAGATGTCAGCAGAGCCTCTCTAGGTCCCCTGTACAGCCAAAGTGAAGTGTCAGAAAGATGGAGGGAAGAAAAAGGTTTGGAGGTGTAATCGGGAACCAGACCGCACCTGGCTTCTAGGCCTCATATGCCACAAGTCTTTGACACTGCAAGCAAGAGAAACACGATAGCTGATGTGCTGCCAGGAGGTCACAGTGACTAAAGCTAGTGGGGGTGGGAAAGCTTTCAAAAGATGAAATAAGAAAGGTAAGGGAGCTCTAAATTACTCCAGACTGTGCAGGACCTTTGTACAGAGGGATCTGAGCATAAAAACAATGGGATTTAACTTGATCATTGAAAAAAATTACTCTAGTTGATGTTGTAGTAGGCTGGAGCAAGAGTAGAAATAAGATTAGTCATCAGATGAGAAATGATATGGCTTGGACCAGACTAGTAGCCGTGGGTTGTTAAAAAGTAATATGAGGGAATCGTTGTCATACAATCATGAACAAATGCATAATGCCAGAGCAAGCCAAGACTGGTGCCATTCCATGGTCTCCTCCCTTTGGGTTCCCACCCATCCCATGTTTCCCCCTACTTAACCTCGTGTTAGTTGGGCTTCTCATGGAAGTCTAAGGTTCCCCACTGGGTTGATACCCCCATACTCCCTCCCTCCAGCAGCCTTGATATCCCTTCTATCCCTTCCCCTCTCCCTGCCACCCTCCCATCATCCCCCAGCATCCTAGGCAAGGTTCCCCCTGCTCCTGTAAGAAATTGACCCATGTTGAGGTTATTATTAGCTTAGCCAACTTTCAGTCTGCTTCTGATTGTATTCTAGCTTCCACAAATGAGAGAAACATTCGGCCCTTGAGTCTCTGAGTTTGGGATATAAGACTATCTTGAAAGAACGAAAAATAAATAAATAAAAATAAATAAAAATAAAAGAGAAATGGGTTAGTTAAAAAACAAAAACCAAGTAATATGAGGGGCTGGAGCGGTGACTCGGCGGTTACAGTGCTAGCCCGGCATGCACAAGTATGCAGGCTTGAACCCCAGCACCATGTATGCAACGAAGTGTTGGAGCAACAAAAGCCACATGAAAAACTAAGTAAAGTTCATTCTCTCTTTCTCTCTCTCACTGTCCCTTTTCCTTGAAAAAAAATGTAACTTGATTGTCAATATGTTGTGAAGGACTCAAGCAGTATTTGCTAATGGGTTAGATGTGAGGTTTGACAGAAAATGAGAAGACAAGAATAACTGAAGTGTTTGGCTTGAACAACTGGAATAATGAAACAGAAAAGATGCAGAAGGCCAAAGTGGGACAGGGTTGGGTTTTTGTTTGTTTTATTTTGCGTAGGAGAGCAGGGGTTGAGTTTTGGACCTGTTGAGTTTACAGCCAATGGGTAGCTGGACACATGAGTCTGGATTTTTCCAAGGGAAATTTGAGCCATTGTCAGGTTATTGATGACATTTAAAGCCATTAGAGTCAATGATCTCAACAAGAGAATATAAGTTACAGAGAATAAAAGAGAAGCAAAGACTGAGCCCTAAGGAACTATTATCCTCTGTCACTGCCTGACCCCCCCCCAACTCCACCTACACTGAGAGGGGTGGTTCCCTGGTACTTATAGATTGACCATGATCCTAGTCCCGTGACAGAAAACTGAACCTGAAACCATAAAAGAAATTCATTGTCCTCAGTTGACTGGACACGTAATACTCAAATTGGTTATTTTTCCCTATTTTTATTGGTGTATAACAGTTGTACATAATGGTGGGAATTGTGGCTACATATTTGTACGTGCACATGATATAACGATATAATTTGGCATATCATTCCCTAGTATTTCCCCTTTCCCTCCCTTCCTACCGATCTCCCTTCAATTTTCATGAGATCCGCTCCCCCAGACCCCCATACACCTTTCTTTCCATTTTTCCTCTCTAGCTTCCACATATGAGAGAAATCACACAATTCTTGCTAATCTGAGTTTGGCTTATTTTGCTTAACATAATGTTCTCAAGTTCCATCCATTTTCCTCCAAATGACATAATTCATTCTTCTTTATCGCTGAATAAAACTCCACTGTGTACACATACCACATTTTTTTATTCATTCATCCACTAATGGATACTGAAGCTCGTTCTATAGTTTGACTATTGTGAATTGTGCTTCTTTAAATTTGAAGTTTATACAATGAATGTTTTATATACACCCTATACACTGGATAATGAGAAAAGAAATGAAGGACATATATGGAAAGGGGAAGGAATGAATGAGAAAGTAAATCGAATCTCTTCTCTGTATCTTGTGTTATATTCCCCCTTCTCCAGCTAGCTTGAGATTCCTAACTAAATTGCACTCAGAATAAAAGCAATTTACTTGATTCCCAAGATCATCTCTAGTACACCCTGAGGTGACCATACCCCTACATCCCAGGCTGAGTGTCATCTGTAGGGTCTGTTACAGAGGCAGACAGCCAACCATGAAGCACTGATGATTTCTTGGCCCTTGGGTGCAAATGCTTAAGATGACGACAGTGCAGAAACAGAGTACATAAGGAGACTGAGACAGACTGTGTTCAAGGCAGGTTTATTGTAAGATCAGAAAAAGGCAAGAGAAAGAGAGTTACACCCTGTGGGGGCGGGTGATAGGCAAATTGTCCAGGGACCAGAATGCATTGAAAAAATTAAGCTTTTTGCTTTTGTTAGTATAGGAGTGACATGAAACCTGGCCACACCTTTGGGCCCAATGCTTTATGTAGCTGTTTCCTGTTTGGGGGAAGTTGTACACCTGCCCTGTGTTAACATATCAGGCACACACCTGTGCTTGGGTCTTTTTGCCCTTTCTGGCCCAGTACCACCAGCAGAAGGTCATATAATGGTCAAATGACCCTCAGAGAAGCTTATGGGTGCACTCTTGACCTTGAGAACATGCTGTATACCCATAAATCCACAGAAGAGAGTGTTGGGCCTCTTTATGAATGTGGACCAGGACTGGTACCTCTGGGTCAGTTCCCAGTTAGGGGCCCTTTCTGCAGTCACTCCCCTCTTTTGCCCACCCTACTCCCATTCCTGCTGATCTCTAGATGACCACCTATGCTACCAAGTCTACTAAACAAGGTCTTATTGGATAAGGATCCTAGTTTGTCTCACACTGCTGAAAGGAGAAGCAAAGTCTAGCAGTATTGCGTAGTCAGAATCACGTTTCCAGTGGGCACCATTCATGGTTAAATGATTGACCACTTGCATAAATGCTATCATCAGTGTTCTCAGAATTGCCATATTCACTGGTGGGCACTGATTCACCATCAGCTGTAGATTTGGCACACGGACTCCATCCACAAGGCTCACATCCATCACTGGCCCTTTTGCTGAGTGGCAACTCTCACAGCTGCAAAACATGAAAAACAGGATCTAAGAGGCTCCTGTAATCCCAGTGCCTAGGGTGCAGTGTATAGCAGGTGTTCACTAAACAGTTGTTAAAGGAATCAACTAGGGGAGACTCACAGGAGCTATATAAGCAGCTGGCGAGTCATCACCAAAGAGGAGGCTCTGGGTCTATACTATTACCCAATCCCTGACAGTCAGATAAATCCTGGAAGCTATATCTCTGTTGTTGACTTTAAATTCCTATAATATATTTCTAATTTCTCCTTCTAATCAATATTCCCTGGTGCTCAGTGCTTTGGCACTGATACCTTAATTTCCAGTCTGATGCCTAGACTCAGTACCAACTTTCTGCTTTATCCTACAGGTCCTCTTTCAGTCTGAGCTAGATAACAAATTAAAGCAGGCCCCAAATGGGCCCTGGTCTTGCTTATCTCTCCAACTTGTCACAAGTTCTTCCTTTACCTTAAGTATCTTCCTTTCCACTTAGTCTTCTTAGTTGATCTTTGATGGTTCTTTTATTCCATTTATCTCCTACTGGAAGCTTTTCTTAATCACTCTGTAACATTGGACACTTCTGTGTTCTCCTAGGACCTTAGGAAAATTCTCATATGGCCATTTATCTATTCTTGTATCTTTTATGACCTATGAATTCCTGAAAATTTCAAATTATAGCCTGTTTGTCTCTGTGCCCCAGAACATTGCCCCATACCTGGAACTCAGAATATGCTAAAAGAATAACTATTTGAATAAATGTATCCTAATTACTGATGATGTAAAGTGACAGCTAGCAAACTGTCAATCAACTCAAGCCTTGAGACTATGAAAGCAAAAGAACTTTATTGGGGTCTCAGGAATCGCAATTTAAGAGACTTAGATTCGGATAGCACAGAATGAGTCTTTCAAAGGAGACAAGGGAAATGGGAGCTTACATAAGCAAGGAATGCTGATTTATTGCAAACAACAAAAGTTGTTTTGTAGGAAACTTGTGTCAAAATTAAGAAGGAATAAACTTGTGTCAAAATTAAGAAGGAACAAGAGGTACCTGATAGGGGTTATGTGACCAAACTTTATCTCGTGTACTTTGTTATAGTAACAAGAAGCTGCCTAACACAATGGTCTTCCTTTCTTTCCTCTCTTTGCTCAGAAGAACATTTGGAATGATGATGCCTGGCTTCCCAGGGACTCAGGTGAATCAGACTCAAGAGTTACAGCTTCAGAGTCACTTTTTCTTTTTAAAAGAATTTCATCTCTTATCTGCAAAGGCAGAACATTTTTTTTCCTTTTTTAAAAAAATGTTGATGTATAACCCACTAATAAAAAAGGACACAAAAGGGCTAGAGATTTAGTTCACTCACAGAGACCTTGCTTAGTGTACATGAGGCCCTGGGTTCAATCCCTAGCACCACCAAATGGAGAAAGAAAATGACACAAAATATGAATGTATAAAGTATGAAACATGGTTAGAGAGCAAAGTCCCAGGAATGTGCAATGTAAGTCAAGAAAGAACATTGCCAGAACCCCCAGCCCTCCTGAGGACCCCCTCCTTCCACACAGCCTTCTCAACTCTTGCTGAGAGGTGACCCCTATCATAACATATCATGCTACTTCCTTATCTTTATTTATAATTTTACCATTATACACTTGTATTAGTTTCCTGCAACTGTTGTAACAAGTTACCACAAACTTCATAATTTAAAATAAAATGTACGTATTATCTTCTAGTTTCGTAAATTTAGAAATCCAACAGAGGTCTTCTTGGGCTAAATATATATACACGCACACATATATACATGTATGTGTGTATAATATATATACAACATGTGAGTATAAGTATATATATGTGTGTGTGTGTGTGTGTGTGTGTGTGTGTGTGTGTATGTGTATGTGTGTGTGTATATATACATTTTTTTTCCATATGGGCAGAACTGCACTCCTTTCTAGGGGACCTAAGGGGGGAATACATTCTGTGCCTTTCCTGGTTTCTAGAGCTACCCACATTTCTCAGCTATTGCTCATCTCCACCATGTTTAAATCAGCAATGTAGTAGGATTCCTTTCAATTTCCATTGCTACATCTCTTTTTCTGACTCTAATTCTTTGGTGCACCTTTAAAGATCCTTGTGATTACTTTGAGCTCATCTGATAACCCAGGGGAATCTCCCGTTTTTCTTTTTTAAAGAGAGGAGTACGGTAAGAGAGAGAGAGAGAGAGAGAGAATAGAGAGAATCAATTTTTATTGAGTTTTTCACATGGCTTTCGTTGCTCTGACACTTAGTTGTGTACATGGGTGCTGGGATTTGAATCTGTGTACTCATGATTGTCAGGCAAGCACTGTAACTGCTGAGCCATTGCTCCAGCCCTGGGAATCTCTTAATATGACATCTGCTAAGCTCTTTTTGCCATGTAAAGAAACTTTCACCTATATGAGGATTCGGGCATATTTTGGGGTGGGGGCATTATTCTGCATACCATAGTGCCCATCTCAAAATCTATGGTTTAGTGTTACCTATGTTGTTATTGATTGATTGATTGATTGATATTTTGGCACTGGGGACTGAACCCAGGAGTACCTTACCAGACCTTTTCATTTTTATGTTTTGAGATATGGTTCACTAAGTTGCTTAGAGTCTCACTAAGTTGCTGAATTTGTCCTTGAACTTGCAATCTTCCTGCCTCAGTCTCCTGAGCCACTGGGATTACAGACTTGTGCCACCACATCCAGCCCAATTTTGTACTTTACATATGGAAAACTTATTTATATTTTTTCGTGTCTTAATTCTTTTATCTGGCATTATGTATGTAAGATTCACCTGTGCTCCCTGGCATCATAGTTCATTTTTATTGTATGAAAATACAGTGAATACACATTTGAGTTGTTTCAAAGTTGAGACTATTCGGGCTGGAGTGGTAGCTCAGTGTTTTCAGCACTTGCCTCGCATGCGAAGGGACATAGGTTCAAACCCCAGTACCACATCCACAACAAAGCGTCAGAGCAACAAAAACCAAATGAAAAACTAAATAAAATTGATTCTCTCTTTCTCTCTCTCCATCTCTTTTGCTGTCCTTCTATCTCTTTAAAAAAATTAAGACTATTATGGGTTATACTATTAGGAACATTGTCATTTAAGTACATATATGTTCATGTTTCTTTAGGGTAGATATTCAAGAGTGAAATTTCTTGGGGCTGGAGTGGTGGCTCGGCGGTTACGGCACTTGCCTAGCATGTGTAAGTACACGGGTTCAAACCCCAGCACCCACATACACAGCTAAGTGTCTGAGCAACAAAAGCCATGTGAAAAACTCAATAAAAATTGATTCTCTCTGTCTCTCTCTCTCTCTCTCTCTCTCTCTCTCTGTCTCACTGTCCTTCTTTCTTTAAAAAAAAGTGAAATTTCAGAATCAAAAGATATGTGTGTCTTTCCTAGTAATACAAAATGATTTTTTTAATTTACACTCCCATCAATAGTCCATGAAAATTCCCATTGCTCCACATTTCTCATCAATGTGTTATTTATTGTAAGATTTTAAATTTCTAATTCTAACAACAGATGCTGGAGGGGCTGTGGGAAAAGAGGAACACTGTCACACTGCTGGTGGGACTGCAAACTGGTTCAGCCACTCTGGAAAGCAGTGTGGAGAATCTTAAAAAATTAAGGATGGAAACACCTTATGACCCAGCTGTCCCACTCCTGGGTATTTTCCCAAAAGAGTTAGAATCAGCATATTATAGTGATGGCTTCATCAATGTTTATAGCAGCTCAATTTACTGTAGCTAGATTATGGAACCAACCCAGATGCCCCTCACTCGATGAGTGGATACAAAAACTTTGGTATATGTACTCGATGGAATACTATTCAGCCATTAGAGAAGACAATATTATGGCTTTTGAGATCAAATGGATGGAGATGGATAGAATTATGCAAAGTGAAGTATCTCAATCTCAGAGACTCAAGGGCCGAATGGTTTCTCTCATTTGTGGAAGCTAGAATACCTCGGGAAGCAGTATGTTAGAAGACTAAGCTAATAATAACTTCAAATTGTAGGATTCTTTTTGCAACAGGGAGACGACTCCCTAGGATACTTGGAGGCGTAGGCTGGGGGACTGAGTGGGGGAGGGCTTAGGAAAATCACCTAGGAGACTGGAGGAACCGAATATAGGGGAATCATCTCAGAAAGTGATGTCTGATGTCCACAAGATATCCATTTAACTCAGGGGTTCTTCTGGGGGAAACAGCAACATGGGGAACCCAAGCTGGACATCCATGCCATGGCATTAGCCCTAGATAACTAAGTATATATTCAATTGTTCTGGAATATTTGATAATGTTTCCTCCTTAACTATAACTCTATATCATAAATTAGTAAATAAAAATAAAATAAAATAAATAAAATAAAAAAGATTTTTAATTTCTGTCAGTCTAATGGATACCCAATGATATCTTCTTCTGATTTAATTTTGATTTCTATTTTCCAGTTGGGTGAGCAGATACATGCCTGTAATACCAACTTCTCTGGAGGCTAAGGCACAAGGATCACAAGTTTGAGGTCAACCCTGTTTCAAAACAAATAAATATAGTGGGTTAGATATGTAGTTCAATGGTAGAATTCATGGGTTCAATCCCCAGACCTGGGGCAAGTGTGAAGTGTGAAGGCACTGATCAAACAGTTATAGCAGGGATGGGCATGTAGCTCAGTGGTACAGCATTTGCCTAGCATTAGTGAAGCCCTGGTTTTGATCCCCAGCACAACAAAAACAAAAACAACAGAACAAATATTTGGTCCATATTCTAATTTGGTTATTTTTCCTTATCACTTTATAAGATGCCATCATATCATCTAGATATCGTTTCTGTGTAAGTTATATCTTTAAATATTTTCTTTAATTCTGTGGTTTACTTTTTTATTGTCCTCATATATTTTATGAACAGAAGCTTTTTTCATTATTATATTTTAATTTGTCAATTTAATCATTTATGGTCACTGTTTCCTGCTTAAGAAAAGTCTCCTGGTGCTGAGGTCATAAAGAGTTACTTTTATATTGCCTTCTAAAAGCTTTCCAGTTTTGTTCATCATATTTGGATCAATAATTCAACTACAATTAAGTTTTGGTATGATGCCATGTAGGTGTTCAATTTCATTTTATTTTTTTATGGATATTAAATTGATCCAGTACTATTTATTCTCTCTCTCTCTCTCTCTCTCTCTCTCTCTCTGTGTGTGTGTGGGGGGTGTACCTACTGGAGATTGAATCCAGTGCTTCTTGCCTACAAGACAAATGCTCTACCATGGAGCCACAGTCCCAGCCTAAATACTGTTTATTCAACAAATCAAATCTGCAAGGCTAATATTGTAATAAACCAAATGCCCATAAATGCAAATGTCTGTTTCTGGGTTTTCTATTCCACTTCTTTGTTAAAGTTCTTTCCCACTACAGTAATGTTATACTATGATAATATCCAGTGTTTTAAAATAAGTAGTGATATTTAATGACAGAATAAGACTTATCTCTCAGCCTTCAAAATAACTATCGCTCTTCTTAGCATTTGCATTTTCAATATGTTTTAGAATTAGATTGTCAATAAGACACCAATTGCACTGAAACTGTAGATCAATGTGGGGAAAATGAAGATTTTTATACTTTTAGGTGTTTTAAGTCAAGTGAATGATGATACATCTATTCATTCAAATATGTTTCTTTAACAACCTTCAGTAAAGTTTTGTAATCATCTCTATAAAGATCTCACACATATTTTGTTAGATCTATTCCTAGGCTTAGGATAATTTTTGATACTTTTATATTCAATTTTTTTTCAATTTCACTCTCTGATTATTGCTATTAAATAGAAATAAAACAAATTTTATTGGTGATTTTGTATTCAACAATACTGAGAAGCCATCTTCTTAATTCTAATATTTTGTTTCAATGCTTAATGATATCATCTCCAAATAACAATAGTATTCTGTTTCTTATCTTTATGCCTTTAGCTTCTTTTTCTTCCTTATTTCACTGGATAGAACTCTTAGCATTTAATAAAGGTATAAATAGTGTGCTATTTTGTTTTGTCAGGATTTCAAAGGGAAAGAGTTCAATTACAGGTATAATTGTTGACATTTTTTACAGATTTTTTCTTTTTTAGAATAAGGACAAACTGGTTTGGTAAATGTTTTTACACTGAAGTTTTCTGAAGTTCTATTAAATATGTTCTTATTGATCGAGAATACTATCAGCATTTTTCTCTTTCAATTTACTACTATGGCAAATCTAAACTACTTTTCTAATAGTAAAAGAATACTACATTCTTTGTATTATCTCAAAATATAATTTACACATTGGTAAATTTGGTCATTGGATTTTGTTAAGAATACTTTCAGGGGGCGCTGGAGTGTTATATGGGAAAAAAAGTTAAAGTAGAAAGAGAAATGAAATGACTCTGTTCTATATTGAGCACATCCAACTAGACAAATCAGATGTTGGTGCTATCTGACAAAGATTTTAAAGCAACAATCTTTGAAATGCTGCAACAATTAATTACAAATTTTCTTTAAATAAATGAAAAATACAAAATATTAGCAGTCAGGTGTGGTGATGCATGCCCATAATCCCAGTGATGCAGGAGGATCACAAGTTTGAGGAGAGCCTCAGCACCTTTGTGAGATATTGTCTAAAATAAACAAAAACACCTTAGTAAAGAAAAGTTTAAAAAAAGAAGCAAATGAAAATTATAAAACTGAAAATAGAATGATTGAAATAGAAAACTTACTAGAGGGATTTGATAGTATATATCACACTTCAATGCACTTGAAGACATAATAATAGCCTTTACTCAATCTGAACAATGGAAAATGTTTAGAAAAAGAGTCCCAGGGACTTACAGGGCAATTAAAAAAAAAACCCTAACATGTGTATAATTACAATGCAAGGAGAAAAATGAGAATGGGGCTGAAAAAAAGAATTAAGAGAAAATGGCTAAACAATTACTTTTTTAAATGGGAGAATAAAGGGATAGAAATGGAGAAATGTGTCTACATTTCACTTGAAATGGTAAAAACTTGACACTAGTGTGTTGGAATAAGTTATTTACATATATGATAATACCTAGAACAACCAGTAAAAAAAAATCTACACAAAGTGTTATAAACATTAGAAAGAGGCCAAGATGGATCACTAAAACAAAAAAAGTTCAAGTATCCACCATGAAGGAAAGCAGGGGAGGGACAGATAAATGGAAACTGAAAGAAAAACAAAAAAATAAAATAAAGTTTTAGATGGCAAACAACTCAAACAAATTTAGAAGAACTGAAATCACACATTGTACCTTCTCTGACCATGACTGAATCAAACCAGAAATCAATAACAAAGAGACAACAGAAAAACTTCCTGACAAGGGAAATCAAGCAACGCTCTTCTAGATTACACACGAGTGAGTCAAAGGGAAAGTCTCAAAGAATATTTTTAAAACACATAGACTGAAAGAAAACGAAAACATGAACATAAGAAAATTTGTGAGATGCTGCTGTTATGGTTCCTAGATAAGATGTCCCCCAAAATCTCCTGTGCTAATGCAGAAATGTTCAGAGGTGAAATGAAAGGATTGGGAAGATTGTGAGAGCTGTAACCTAATCAGTCCATCCTAGGTTGAATGCACTGGGTGGTAATTGTAGGCAGGTGGGGTATGGCTGGAGGAGATGGGTCACTGGGGGCTGCCCTGGAAGAAGGGTTCACTTTCCTGCAGTCCCTTCCTCTCCCTCTCCCTCTCTCTCCTCTCTTCTTTCTGCTGCCATGTGGGGAAACAGCTTTTCTCTACCACAACCTTCTAGATGATAGATAGATAGATAGATAGATGATAGATATAGATAGATAGATAGATGAATGATAGATAGATAAAGGGATTCCTCTGAAACTATGGGTCAAAATAAACTTTACTCTTCTAAGTTGTTCATGTCAGGTATTTTGGTCACAACAATAAAAATTGACATTATGCTAAGGCAATTCTGAGAAGGAAATTATAACACTAAATATTTACATGAGAAAAATGAAAGGATTTCAAATCAATAACCTAAGTTCCCACCATGAGAAAAATAATAACAAAATAAACCCAAAGAAAGCAAAAGGAAGGAAGCAATACAGACAAAAACAGAAATAAATGAAATTGAAAACAGGAAAACAACAGAGAAATCTCATGAAATAAAATTCAGTTCTTTGAAAAATGCATAATGTTGATGTATTTCTTTCTGAGTGCTAAGAGAACAGATCTTAAATGTTCTCACACACATATAAAAGATAACTAGGTGAGGTAATGGACATGTTAACTAAACTGTGCTAATCATTTATATATTTATTTATATATACATATACCTGTCAAATAATCACAATGTAAATCTTATATTTTTATAATTTTATTTGTCAGTTATAACTCAATAAAGCTGATAAGTACACACAAGAAGGAAAGAAGGAAGTCCAGACCATTTCACTGAAAAGAATTTTACCAAGCTTTAGAAGAATTAATATCAATTTTGCAAACCTGTTCTAGAAAATAGTAAAAGACCTGTTTTAAGAGGGCTGTATAATCTTGATAATGCCACCAAAGACAGCACAAGAGGATAACTTAAGACCCAATTGGTTACAAATATAGTTGTAAAATTATTAATAAATCAAGTACAACAATGTATAAAAAGGACAGTGTACCATGACCCTGGGGGATCTGTCTAAGGTATTCATACCTCATTTAATAATTAAAAATCAATCAGCTTGAGGCCTCTTCTGGTCTGGGCCTCAGCACATGCCCAGAACAGACCCAAGGAGGTTTCCCTCCTGGAGCAGCCATCACTCACCCAACATGTTGGTCCAGACATCTTCTGGTCCCAGCCTGGTAGGTACCCAGGACACTTCCAGGTAGGACACACATCCAGAGCAGCCCCCACCAAGCTGAAGGACTAGCCCCAGTCTCTCCTGGTCTGGACCCCAGCACATCCCCAGGACAGAATGGAGGAGGATCCCCTCCTGGAGCAGACCTCTCCCAGAGCCATCCCCACCCACCTGATACCAAACATGCAGGTCTGGGCCTCTTCTGGTCCTAGCTGGGCAGGTGCCCAGGACACCCCCAGGTAAGAACCCAGTCCAGAGCAGCCCCTTTTCAGATGAAGAGCTGATCCATGTCTCTTCTGGTCTGGGCCCCAGCACATGCCCAAGACAGACTGGAGGATGATCCCCATCTAGAGCAGCTCCTGCCCACCCAACACCTGACATGCCAGTCCAGGCCTCTTTGGATCTGGCCCTGCAGGCACCCAGGACAATTCAGGTTTCAGGTAAGTGACCTTGAGCCTAGATCCAAAATGAGGCTCCAGGCAGAAGCAGCTTTCTAGAAGGTGATCATCAAAGGGGTGGTATCTGACCAAACACTTTGACTTGCAAGGAAGAATCACCTGGAGACCTGTCTTGCTTACCCATAGGGAATATCAATTCAAAGATCCAGAAGAAGCTCTTCAAAAATAAAGAGTCAAACTTGAAAAGGTTCACTTTAAACCCACAATCCCCCTACAAAGGATCCCACAGATAGGGAGTGAGATGAAAATCTAGAAAAAACTATAAATGATCTAATTACTAAAGGGAACAATGAACTAAAAGAAGATATAATGATGGGACTATGTGAGAAAACTCAAGAGATGAAAAACTCTATTATCAGATAAGTAAACATACTGAAGAAGGAAGTAACAGAGCTGAAATCTTCAATAAATCACATTAGAAGAACAATAGAAGAATTTAATAATAAAATAACTCCTATGGAAAACAGAACCTCAGCTCTTGAAGAAAGAGTATCTAACAATGAGGATAGGCTGAGTAAGCTTGAGTGCGATGATGACAAATAAGAAGAAAAGCTTATACAGCATAAGCAGAATTTTCAAAATGTCTGGGATGAAATCAGAAGAAACAATGTAAGAGTAATAGGGATACAAGAAGAAATTGCAATGCAAATGAAGGATATAAAGAAAATTCTCATCAAAATAGTTAAAGAAAAATTTTCCCATATTAAAATAAAATCAGATATGCTCATCCAGGAAGTGTATAGGACACCCAATGGGCCTAATCAAATGAGATGTTCACCAAGACACATCATATTCAAGATGTATAACAGGGAAATCAAGGAAAGAATATTAAAAGCTGCAAGACAGTCAAATCACATTCAGAGGCAAATCAATAAGGATCACCTCAGTCTATTCAGCTCAGACTCTAGGAGCAAGAAGATCCTGTAAAGAGATCTTTCAATGTCTGAATGACCACAACCTGCAACCAAGAATACTATACCCAGCAAATCTTAACTTCAAATTTGATGGGGAAATAAGAACATTTCATGATAAGACCAAATTTTCAGCATTCATGAACAGAAAACCAGCATTATAAAGAATTCTCAAAGATAAACTCCTGATAGAATAACAATCAAGCACTCCTCAAAACCCACAAACAAGAAATTCAATAAAAGTACCTGCTATCAAAAGACAAGCAACAAAGCACAAACCTACTAATAAAGCATGATGACTGTAAACCACAATCACATAACTATCCTAACACTGAATGTGAATTGTCTCAACCTACCAATAAAAAGACAGATTAGCCAAACCCAGAGAGTCAAGGACCAAATGATTTCCCTCATTTGTGGAGTCAAGAGCTAAACACAGGCTTGGGTGAAATGTAGTCAAACTCATGTATTAGACCAACCAAAGACATAGGGATGCATAATCTAGGGGAACCACTGACATGTAGGTGGGGGAGGGAGGAGGGGAGAGGAAAGCAGGTGAGAGGAAAGGAGGATAGGGTGGGATCTAGGGGAGACAATCAATAATATAACATACTCTTTACCTCCCTGAGAAGTCAAATAATACCAATGCAATCATTGAATTCTGGAAAATTTACAAATATATATATATATGTGTGTGTGTGTGTGTGTGTGTGTGTTATATGTGTGTGTGTGTACACATACACATATAGTGAGAGAGAAAGAGAGAATCAATTTTATTTAGTTTTTCATGTGCTTTTGTTGCTCTGACATTTAATTGTGTATGTGGTGCTTGGGTTCAAACCTGGGTCCTCAGGCATGCCAGGTAAACATCATGACTACCAAACCACCGCTCCAGTCCCCATGTTGTTAACTTATACACATTCGTGATTGTACAACAACCCAACTCCTTAATAAAAATGAAAATTTAAAAAATACTTTGGAAACAGAAAGCAGAGACAAAACCCTGCTCACCAGGGACAAAATGTAAACCCCAAAGGCACACCCTCAGCGACTCACCCTACATGCCTCCAGGCAGTCACACCCTACCTGCCTACAGTGACCACCCAGTTAATTCATATTAGTGAATTAATCTCTGGATTAGGTTAAGGTTCTTACAACCCATTCATTTCATCTCTGAAAGTTCTTGCATTTGTCTCACATATGAGTTTTTTGGAGACACTACACATCTAAACAAGTCAGAAACAGAAACAGAATTGAGGGTGAAGAAATTTCAATCCTGGTAGAGAAATGAACAGCTGGTTAGAGAATCTGGACCAGGATCCTAGACTGAGAACAAATATAAAGGGATCTGGAAATGAAAATGCTGGCTAACCTTGCCTTACACCTGAGAGGGCTGAGACACAGCCAATGTGTAGGCCCTTCCTGGACCCCAGGCTTGGCAGACCTTGGTCTACCTTTATGCAGCCTCTGGCTGCTGCATGCTGCAGAGATCTCTGATAGATGTCCCTACAATAGTGCCCCCACCTAACATCTACCCCATCGATCTGAAACCTGCTTCTCTTCACAAAAATGCCCTTGTTGATTAATCAAATTGATGTCAATTGCCTGAATCAATCATTGTAATTAAAGTATTAGCTAACGATTGAAAAAAAACAATAAGCGTAACCCATCATATCATCAGGCTAATGAAGAACATCATATCAATTGATCCAGAAATAGCATTTTACAAAATTAAACACCTACTCATGACAAAAACTCTCAATATGCTAGGAAAAGGAGGAAATTTCTCCTGGCTTCCATGGAGCCTTTACAAAGTACATATAGCTAACATAACTACTGGTGAAAGGTTGAAGGTTTCTTCCTTAAGAGTTGGGGAAAGAGAAATAGGTCCACTCTTCACCACTCTTAAATCAAAAGCGTATTGTAGTGTTCTTCCACTACAAGGAAGAAAAATAAGAGACACACATTGATTGGAAAGGAGAAATATGCTGTCTCTATTTGCAGATAACCAGAGTATCTCTGTTGAAAGTCCCAAGGAATCTACACACAAGAAAAAAACTCCTAGCCTAATAAATGAGTTCAGTAAGCTTATAGGACACAAGATCAACAAACAAAATTCAGGTATATTGTCATATATTAAAAATAACAAGTCGCTCAACAAACAAAATTCAGGTATATTGTCATATATTAAAAATAACAAGTCTGGCTGGATACTGTGGCGGATACCTGTAATCCCAGCAACTCGGGAAGCTGAGGCAGGAGGATCGCAGGTTCAAAGCCAGCCTCAGCAACTTAGCAAGGCTGTGAGTAACTTAGTGAGACCCTGTCTCAAAAAAATAAAAAGGACTGGAAATGTTGTTCAGTATTTAAGGGCTACTGGATTCAATCCCTGGTACCAATAAATAAATAAATACATAATCAGGCTGGGCACAGTGGTGCATGCTTGTAATCCCAACTACCTGGAGGTCAAGGCAGGAGGATAAAAGAGGCTAACCTGGAGATCTTGTCTCAAAATAAAAAGGGCAAGGGCAGAAAGCAAGAGAGAGAGGGAATAAAAGTATTAAAGCTACTTGCATATGGGGATCTTCACAAGAGTGTGAAGGCCAACAAAATGACTGGAGAAGGATGCTTTTATACTTTTTAGGTGAAGAATAATACATCTGTGAAGGAGTGATAGAACAAATAGAAATCTGGACTAGGGTAGTAAATTCTAGGGAAGTTACTAAGAAAGATATGGGTGAATGGAGAAGCTGATGGAAGATAAGGGTTACTTCAAAGACATTTTTATTCAGATTCATTAGAGTTCCAATTATCAGTCTGTAGTGCTATTTTTCCAGCCCTGTATGTGAAGGACATTCCCTCCTAGAAGAATCTTTACAGCTTGCCACATGTAAGAAAAGACAGGCCACTTGGACCTTTCTGAAACCAGTCACTCAATTGATCTCAGCTTGATAAAATCTATATGCCAAGTCAGCATACTTGAAGATGGCACATCCTCAGCTCCTCCAGAAGCTAACTTACCACAAGGCAAATTCATCTCTTGGCTCAATTAAAGCTATCCTCAGATTCATTTTGACCTCAAATTGTCCTCAATGAAAATCAATGTCATTGAAATCTTGTTCACACTTGTTGATACAATTGCATGCATCCAAAACACTGGGTGAACGTGCTGCAGAGTTGGGTTTAAGGTGAAAGTTTCTTCCCACACTTCCAGAGTCTGATTATGGCCAATTCTAGCCTTTTCACACCACCATATTTCTGTAGTTTTGCCAGTATTCTATATTGTCAAGTAGGATTTCATACATTAGAATTTATCTCAAAAACAATTTCCAGCCAAGTGGAAGCTAAGCACTTAAAATAATTTCCTTCTATTTAAAAAAAATTTTTAATGTAAATTATTACAAATCTGATCCTTTCAAAGAAATCTTTATATGAACAAGCAATAGGCTTAAATTTAAATACTTCTGATGGTTCAGATATAAATTCAGTAAACGGGAGTAAATTATGTCCATCATTGTGAACGTTTGTGATGCAAATGAGGCAATGATCTATTTTAGTCAGTCCCTCAGCAGCTTGAAGAATTCAAATCCCTTTACTTGGATATATGTTTATTCTCCACATTTATCTAAATAGCTCTATGAATTGTGCACAGAGAATTAGGTATGGTGTTTCTGTTGTATCTATGCACTGCAGAGCAGAACAAAACTCTCTCCACCCCAACACAGATCATCTTTTCTTCACACAGACGAAGAACACCTTCTAGGTTGTTGACAAACACATCATGCTACACATCATGGGACATTTTTTTTTCTTTTTTTTTTTTTA
>PVKS010033118.1:0-21998 GCA_004027875.1 Aplodontia rufa
ACATTGATGAAGCCACATCGCTATAATACTCTGATTCTAAATCTTTTGGGAAAATTCCCAGGAGTGGGATAGCTGGGTCGTAATTAAGATTATTATTGTTGCTCCAGATTGTACTTCAGAATTGCTTTTGTCAGCACAACAGACCTTGAATTGTATTTTTGTTATAGTTTTTTTAGGATTGTAATAGGTTTCTAAGACAGTAGAAGGTAGTTCACTGAATTATAAGAATTGTAGTCCTACTTATAATACTTATTGATTGAAGTGTCTGGATACCAATTAACTTTAACCTGAGAATTGATTTTAAAATGACCCTTTTGTTGTGGTAAATATGCATAACATACAGTTTTTAAATGTGCATTCAGTGGCATTAAGTACTTTCACATTGTGCCACCATCATCACTGTTCATCTTCTATGAATTTATTATTCTCAGTACCTCATATGAATGTAATGATATCTTCTCTATTCAGTCATTCTATCACCTCTGATTGGAAGACTCCTTCAGGACCATTGTTGTTCCCTGTTTTTCTTTTTCTTTCTTTCCTTTGTTTGTTTGTTTGTTTAAGAGAGAGGAATAGTGAGAGAATCAATTTTATTTATTTTTTCATATAGCTCTGACGCTTAGTTGTGTACGTGGTGCTAGAGTTTGAACCCAGGTCCTCGCACCTGCCAGACAAGCACTGCAGCTGCTGAGCCACTGCTCCAGTCCCTTCCCTGTGTTTTGTTTTGTTTTGTTTGTTTTGTTTTGGATAACGAAAGTGATCTATAAAAATAATAGTACGGGTTGAGGTTTCAAGCTATTAGGTGATAAAGTAGAATTCAGGCGAATGGTGATTCCAAAGCGGTGATCTTTTTACTCTGTCCCATCACCTGCCTCTGAGAATCATGGTCATGTCTTTAACTTTGCCTGTGTTTACTCTGAGAGATTATGATATTCCACAGAGAAATTCCAAAAGCAGCACATTCAAAACCAAAGTCAGGGTTTATAGTGGTTACTGCTGTTTGATTAGGGATTTATTTGTTTTTTGTTTTTTAAGATAGAGATGGGGAGAGAGGAGAAACAGAGAAAGAATCAACTTTGTTTAGTTTTTCATCTGGCCTTTGTTCCTCCGACAGTTGGTTGTGTACTTGTTTTAACACATATTATTAAGAGAAGAGATTTTGATGATGATTTGGGGTTATATGGGGCTTCATTAAGAATCTTTAGTCTTACTGTGACTTCAGTCAAAGGCCGTAGGACCCTGTAGGCAGATGGCACTTCCAGAGTTTAACTGCCTCTCACCCAGGTTCCTGTGTATTCTATACATTTCTGCATTTCTAACCAGGCACCTTTGAAGAGAAGAGAAAAAGGGAGAGGTTATTATCCTTTCCCCTCTATATACTATGGTGTTTGTTGATCAGTGAGAAGAGTTTCTCACTTGTAAATACTACTGCTCTGTATTCAGAGTACTCGTATTTTTTTATGGTCTCAAAAGGGACATAAAGTAAGAGGTACAACGGTGTTCTTTTTAATGCTGGTCCTACTTGTCAACTTATTTCCCAGGTGGCTGTAGTGTGATGTGTGGAGCACAGTAGGACATGACCGCAGTGTGTTTACAAATGTGGTGAGTCAACTCCTAGAAAGTCATAGGCTGTGGAGCAGGATAAGATGGAAGGTGGGATGTCTAGAGCCACCTGGGCTCTTCAGATAAAAGAGTGATTTTATACAACCATTTACCTGTAAAGGACATAGGAATATCAGGACCTTGGGCCTGAGAAAATGGTAGCAAAGATAACTTATAGAACATAAAATGTAAGTGAATATTACAAGCCAAGAGCCTGATGAGTGATATAAAAAATAAAGGAAACAAGTGTAGATTTACATTGTACACTTTCAGAGGCAGAATTGCCACTCAGCTAACACGAAAACTTAAACTTCAGGACTGCTTACTTGCGTGGGCCTCTATAGGGCTGGGGGTTGTAGAGCACTAACAGGGAAGCCATATTTCATCACAAAGCGCAGCTTCATAAGCAGTTCAGATAACTATCTAAAGAAATCTTAGAAAAACAAATGAGTCTGTAACCCACACTCCCATCAAGAGCCAGAGGATCTGCTACCACAGTGACAACGAGAGCCATGTACAGAGCTTGCTAGGCCAAGTGTTACTGTGTATATGCATTATCCTGTTTCATCCATGCAACACCCCTCTGCAAATTGAGTTATCTCCATTTTACAGATGAGGGACCTAGGGTTTAGGTCTCGACTCTAGACTTTTCTAGACCGCTGGGGGATAGAACTAGAATTCAGGTCCAGATCTCTGCCTAGCTCCAATGTCACTGTCTCTCAGTGAAGAGGAAGGATAAAATAAACCTGCCACTCAGCTGTTTACCCGCAGTTTTATCAGCCATTTGGAAGAAGTGATTGTGAGAGAATTGGGCAAGTGTATTATTAGATGTTGTTTCAAATATATCAAGATACAATGCTTTACTTACTGGGAAGAATATTGTTTGCAGACCCCAAGTTTAAAAGATGGTATACACTTTTAAGGCAGATCAGTTTTTCCTGTCAGTAAAGCAATAAATAAATAAATAAATAAATAAAAATAAAAGATCCCAAGAACATAAAACGTTGCTGTCAAGGCCAAAAAAGACTTCTTGATATTTAGCCAGAAAGTAGGATACCAAGCTTGTTTTAGAAAATTCATTTTGTGCCCTGTTTTGTGCAGATGAAGATTATTTCTGTCAGAGTGAATTTTCTGTTGTCTCATTTTATCTGTCCATCTTATTTGTGCAATGTTACCTCTATCTACACAACAGCTCTGTCCTTGACAAAAAAGGTATACTCCCCCATTTCAGGAAGTATATTGGGGACAGAACAGATTTTGCTGACAATCATTGTGACCACTGCAGCATTTATTGCATTTTGACCAAAAGTAAAGGAATGGATCTGAGGGCCAAGAGTTCTTAGCTGCCTACAGGACTACACAGAGTGTGTCACAGCTTGTGTTCTGAAAAGGAAGTATGTAAAATCTAAAATTTTACCTAGAAAATAGATCTATGAGATTTCCTATATTTCAACTTAAATTTATAGATATCCATGCCTGTTTGAATGGTACTTTTGCTTGTTTCTCCTTTTCGTTGCGTTGTACAAAAGAAAGCCCCAGTTGAACATGCTCACATAGAAATACACGGTTTACCCAAGAGAGAGTTGTTCAGTTCAAATGCACTTGGATTTTGTTCCTCCAGTAGTAGAACTTTGATTATCTATAACTCATAGTCCTGATGGGCCAGTCCATTTTGGAAATAAGATGTTTCATCTTATAGAAGAAAAGTGAAATAAATAATGCCAGTATTGGTGTGTTGCTCCTTTCTATGCGTTGATCACCACACTGGCTTTTTACTCTCAGTTAATGCCAGAGGCAGACATTACAGAATTCCTGGGCCTTTGGGGGGAATCTGTTTCCTCTACTTCCTTAGGCCATGCTTGGTACAGCAGTGATGCCTTCTGTCTCCATTAGAAGCCATATACGCATACCATCATTTTCTAAGACCCCAAAGGTTATTTTATTTTA
This sequence comes from Aplodontia rufa, assembly GCA_004027875.1. Lineage (NCBI taxonomy): Eukaryota > Metazoa > Chordata > Mammalia > Rodentia > Aplodontiidae > Aplodontia > Aplodontia rufa. The sequence continues at coordinate 3,550 of PVKS010033118.1, forward strand.
TTATATCTGATGGGTTTAGAAAAGGAAAAGGAAAATGAATAAAACCTTTCATGACTGACACAATTATTCTTCTGTCCCTAAATTAAGCTCCCCTTCTTAAAAGACTTTTTCTTTTAATAGGCCATCTTTAATTTGTAGATCCTTTATGTCAGATTAGAGGGAAGAACAGTATGTTTTATTTGGAATATTGTTCAAGTATTAAAATTGTCCATGGTCAAAAGAAATTTAGTTTTTTTGTCTCACTCTGGTGATTGAATTTGTGCGTTCACTCCCCTCCCTCCTAAATTATCATGCTTTCTAAAGAAACAAATATTGAGAGTCTTCAACCTTACAACCATTATTTTATAAGACTTCTTTCTAAGTTAATTGTTTGGAACAGAGGATATTTTCCAGTTTAAAAAAAAAATACAGTTTTGGGGCTGGAGCCGTAGCTCAGGGGTTTCGGCGCTTGCCTGGCAAGCACGAGGATGGGGTTCAAACCCCAGCACCACGTACACAACTAAGTGTTGGAGCAACTAAGGCCATGTGAAAAACTAAATAAAGTTGTTTCTCTCTTTCTCTGTCTCTCTCACTGTCCCTCTCTCTTTAAAAAAAAAAAAAGTTTTTTTTGTGACTGGATTCTTAGAACAGTTCCATAAAACTCATTGCTACCAATAATGCTTCTAGTTCTTAATATATGGAGTATATTCAAATGTGTTTCAAATATATAGAGATGATACAAAATAAGCATTCTTTTAGAAGCATTACTAAATTTATTCATTCTGTGTCATTTCAAGTATACATACTGTCCTGTGGGGCTGTATTTTTATTGATATTAAAAAGAGCCCTCTTGCCCTAAAAGGCAGGATCCACTCACCTGATGTTTATTACGTGGTAGAAGATTACAGAGACTAACCCATCAACACATCTGTACAATTCCTGGAGAGATGTGTCCTGGCTTTCCAGAGGGGCCTGCAGCATGGTAGTGGAATGTCCTGATCTGCTCCCTGTCCAGGCCTCTGCCTGCCAGGCAGCACCAGTCAAGACTCTTAGGAATAGGAGCATGCTCCCTTAGAAGGGCAGGCGTGGGGATTAACGGTGTCCAGACAAGAGGGAATGGGTAGTGTAGTAGCCAGGGGCTCCATGGCCTCAGGCTGGCAGAGCCGATCATCAGAGAGACTGGACCAAGGTCACCTGTCTTCATAATGGATCACCCACCACGTTCTTCTGTTGCTACTAACAAGCCCTTAATTTCTGCTGGCATTTTTCTTCTTCGGTCCACTGAAGTAAGCATTCAACTTTTTCAGGATTGTCAAAAGATTGTACTGCTAATAACAAGTAAAAGCAAAATATATAACAAGTAGAATAATAAAGGAAAAGTCACATACTTTTAGGAAGCCTTAACAATTCAATAAATTGTTTTCCAGATATTCTTAGAAATGTAAATGAAGCTTGAGTTCAGTCTTTGTCTACTCCCCACATCATCTTTGGTCTTTAGAAAGCCCTCAGTTTATCTCTCCCTTTTTTTTTTTTAAAAAGAGAGAGACAGTGAGAGAGATAGAGAAAGAGAGAAACAACTTTATTTCGTTTTTCACATGGCCTTAGTTGCTCCAACACTCAGTTGTGTACATGGTCCTGGTGTTTGAACCCGGGTCCTCATGCTTGCCAGGCAAGCGCCGAAACCTCTGAGCCACCACTCCAGCCCCAGTTTATCTCTTTTAATCTCTCAGAAAATGCTTTTGGATTTCCTTCACTTCTGTAAAGACTTATCCCACTTGAGTCTGTCTCTCCCTCCCATTCTGTCTACTTCTCTCTCTTTTTCCTTAGGTTATATTGAAAGAGACAAAGAGCACATAGTATGTTGTGGGTCTTAGATTACTTGAATTAAAGTAAGGCTTATCTGTTTTTAGAGGAAATCTTGGGCTGATCTCCAAGGAGCCCCTGTGCCACAGCTATTCTAGGGAAATATGGATGAAACATCCATGCAGTTTGCGGATTGGGTAGAAGCCTCTTCTGTCTCCTTTGAACTTGCATTGTGTTGTCTGGGTATATTCATTACCTGACTGATGAAGTGAACCTTTGAGTTTCAAAGCCCTACCTAGTGGTCTTAAAGTCAGAGCAGTTTTGTCTCTGATAATCTGTCTGCTCAGTATAGTAGTCACTCAGAATTGTAAGAGTATACTCTACCCATTCGCTCTTTGCCCATAGGACACAATAAAATTGATTGTTTCCATTAAAAAATAAGTTATGAGCAATGGGTTCAATTATCAGCATTGTAAAGATTCACAATATCAGATATTCTCATACCAGAGTCATGTACCTATCAGTTTCTCTAATAGTTTTCTATCTTACCTCTTTTAGTTCTCATACCAAAGTATCTTCTCCAAAATAGTCCTAACCCATTTTTCTCTTTTTCATATCGTAGCCTTATTTTTTTTGAGAGAGTGAAAGAATCAATTTTAGTTTTTCATGTATCTTTTGTTGCTCTGACACTTTGTTGTGTGTGTGGTGCTGTGTTTTGAACCCGGGTCCTCGTGCAAGCCAGGCAAGTGCTGTAAGCGCCAAGCCACTGTTCCATCCCCTCGTATCACCACTTTGAATGTTCATGTTCTCCCAGCCATCTTTTTGACTTTCCTTATTATAAGGTGGTGACAGTTTTCCTGTGTTGCTTCTCTTCCATATCCCTCCTTAGATATTTTCCATATAAAATCTTACTTTGGGGTAGAGCAACATTTTAAATTGAACTCCCATTTTCCATATTAGTATAAATGAAAGGAAAATATCTGCGACTGGCAGGTTTTTAAATGTTTCATTGCTGAGTTAGTGACTCACGCTTTTATTAGGATGGATCCGGTAACTAATCCAGTGTAGACACCTTTGTAGTTAAATGATGGCATGTTTTTCTCTTTTAAGTCCGCCACTTAACCGGGTTTAACTTTGAAAAATTAGCAAGTTATTTTTATTCCTGTGGAGTTCGTACTTAGCCTGAGTTTGTGAGTCTTGTAAGTCTAATTTCCTTGGCAACTGGGTTTATCCTGAGAGGGCAATATAAAAGATCATTAGCTTTCATATTTTTATTTTCCAAAATTCTTTTGAGCTGCTACACTTCAGAGAACTAATTAGGCCCGTTAGCATCCTGAGGTGTATGCATTGTTCCTGGTGTGTTGATGGAAGTTTATTTTGAGTTAAGTAATCAGTCCTTGCCATGTTCATTCTCTGATGAAAGCATTCTTAGTGAAAATCTTAGATAATTAGAGTCTCTATTCATTCAGCATCCAGATCAGTGCTGTTTCCTAAACTTAACTCCCTAAACAAGCTGAATTTTCCAGCTAAATAAATATAGTACTTATAAATTCATGCTAAAACTAATACTTACAAATTTCAAAGTCTCAATTCTTATATAAGTCTCTAACACTTAAAAAAAAAAAAAAAAGAGTTTCACTAACTCCTTTCAGCACTTGGCTTGACCTTAACAGTATGTCTTAAAACCCCCACAGGGAGAACTTGTCTTTTTTGTCTTTGTATCCAACTACCCAATATTATGATTTCTTTAAAAACATAAAATAGTACTTTTTTGAAAAGAAAATTCTAAATGAAAATTAGAAAGTAAAATTCTTTTTGTCCCATTTGTGTGCTTGGAGTTGATCCGGTGAACCAACCCTGACCTGAGTGACTCTTGGTTGTTTTCTCTGGAGTATAGATAGGTCAGTCCACCATCCCAACCCCCACGAAGATGCAGCTCAAGTCAAGATGGTTTCATATGATGTAGGCAATGATGGTATGGCTGCTTTAGGAATATCTGCACAGAGAGCAAACAGCTTGGATGGATCCCCTGAGACTCTGAGATTCACTGGCAGAAATAACATCTGCCAAATCAAGAAGACTTGAGCCGTTGTCCAATAAAAATAGTGGCAATCGAGAGTCCAGTGTTGCTCCCTCAGCCTGGCCTGCTCTGTTAGACACAGCCCAGTTGAAGTGGACTTTAATGCATCGTGTTCCCCTGGCTGGGCTGTCCAGAGGGTGAAGGGCCAGGCACTTACCCTCTTCAAGACAAATGTTATTGGAAAAAAAATTATTGTAATGTTGTTAAAAAAGTTTAATAAAATATTCATGCTTTATCTCAGTATTAGTTTAAATTTATATTTTCACTATTATCATTGATAACTAAAGAAAAGAAATCCGTTACTATTTGACTGACTTTATCTTAAAATTTCAATCTGTTGGTAGGAAAACCATAGAAATGTTACTAAATTTAATTCATTAATAACAGTGTCTCAAAATAATGGCAATGGAATGCACTTTCTTAAAAGTTTCTGATTTCATTTGTTTTATCACAAAGGCATGTAGTATTTTTTTTTCTTTTCTTTTTTAAAGAGAGAAGGACAGTGAGGGAGAGAGAGAGAGAATCAATTTTTATTGAGTTTTTCACATGGCTTTCATTGCTCTGACACTTAGTTGTGTACGTGGGTGCTGGGGTTTGAACCCCTGTACTGGTGCACACTGGGCAAGTGCCGTAACTGCTGAGCCACCGCTGCAGCCCCCAGCATGTAGTATTCTTTCCTGCTATAGAAACTTGTCTATTTCTTTTCATGTTGATTTAGCCATATGAAGTCTGTCTTCTCCATTTTTAAATCTGAAGGATTCCAGATTTTTCTCTGTCATAGTTATTTGTATTAAGTTATCTGAAGTACTTTATTTGTAATTTGTGAGCAGGTCACTTAGATTCTTGCCTTTGTAAGACTGCTTGTAATTATGAATGCAGAACAGTGTTATTTCTCAGCGCCTGTCTTCTGTAGAGCTCAAAGTGTTCCACATGCATTATTTTATTAAGCCTCATAACATCCCTGCGAGGCAGGGCATTTTGCAAGCGATTATGGATTGCTTTGCTGAATCAGCACAGACTTATGGCATTATGATAAGCTTGAAAAAGATTGAGGTCATGTACTAACTTGCTCTCAGGAAACCCTATATGCAGCCAAATATTTTCCTTGGCAACTGCCACTATTCTAGTCTCTGGGAAGCCCACCGTAGTCCATTGATGCAGTAAACCACAACAAACAATACATTTTGAAAGAGCAGATCTAAAACAGCATTTGGCCCCTTTGAGATGCAGGTGAATTACAAAACACCAGTGCAGCATCCCCCTCTAGTCTACAGAGAAAGGCTGCCTGCAGCTCTTGTCTTCCTTTGAAAACTGGGCCTGCTCAGCCGTCCTATCTTTCTTTAGCCACTATATCTGTGTCACCTATAAGCCATCACCTGGCAGGTAGGATTTTCAAAAACAGGTTTCTTGCACTCCACATGTCCATCTGCATTGAAGCTAAATTTGTTTCAAAATGCAATTGGATAGAACTTTTCTAAAGTCTTGATGATAGTGTAATACTAAATCATCTAGTATTTGGAAGCTTAAGTGGATAATTAAGATTGAAAGTAGGAAACACATTTTGTGAAGATTTTATTTCGTTATTTGCTTGTAGAATGTTGGAACATCTCTGTGGCTAGCATATGTTTAAAAAATAATTTTAAGCTCATGTAAACCAGTGAATTTGGGAGGAGGTCACTTAATTACTACTATGTGGGGGGGTATATATATATTTATTTTTTGCTGAATTGTGATATGGTCTGTGATCTATATGGATGGTCATAAGCCACCTTCTGAGTTTTCTTTTTATCTTATCCATTAGATATCCAGAATGTTTATCATATGTCTGTCTGTTGTGACTTAAACTTTTCTATAAATGTTATTGTAATACAAACTGTCAGGCCTTAAAATAATTCTTCTAATTCCTTGCAAGTGAATTTGACTGCTTGTATAGTCCTTGTATTCAAGAACACATAACCAATATAAAATCTCAGGGAATACTAAGTTATTGAGGGTATCAAATCTTTTTTTCTCTAAATATACAAAGCTTGCTGGAGAATTATATGCATAAGGAAAAAGAGGATTTGGTTGCAGAAAAGATAGGATACCAAAGTCAGGAAATGTGGTAAATGTTGGCCTTGTTAATCTCACTTTGACCTCTGTGTGCAAATTGTAGCCATCTCTCCTCTGCACTTCTGCTGGGCTTTGAAACATGCAGGTGCCAGCAGTTTTCAAGGCCCTCACTGCCTCTCCTGCTGCCTGGTTGAGACATGTCAGTTCTGCATAAAGCTGACCCTTGCTTTCTTTTTAATTGCCTGCTGCTTTAAATAGTTGTGGAAGTTTAGTTGATGATTCACAGCCATTCCTGCTTACATTGGAGAGAGATCATACCATAAGGAATTTAAAGGGTCATTTTAAAGATGTAAGTAAATGTACTATTATCATTATGAAATGCGGTAACTATTTCATGGCGATTTGACAGAAACTCTTTCTGTAGAATGTCCACTGAATTTAGGGTACACTGGTGACAATAAAGAAGCATCAATTTTAACAAATTGGGAAGATCTATTTTGGGATTATTTCCCTACTACATCCCGGTCTGTCTTTTCTTTTCACCATTTGACCTAATAATCTCTTACTCTAAATTCAGTGATCCTTCTCCACAACTGGACAAAGTTTGGGTATGCGTATTGAAAAATCTGTAAATGCAAATCAGGTTTCTCTTTGTTGTGTAAGCAAACTGTGTTTTAAAACTCTTTCATGGCATATATTTGGCCTCCAAAATAAAGCAGATCCTTTTTCACCAGGTTTTACTCAAATTTGGCATAGGTAGTCTAAGATGCCACCTGCAGGTGACAGCTGTCTTCTGGAAAAGGGCCTCTGATGATCTTAGTACGAAGGTGAATAATTTATAACTGCCTCACTCCTTGCAGTACCTTGCCCTGGTGGCCGAATGACTGACTAGGTGAGGATGGGAACCATTTTGAGATGGGGGACGTGTATTTATAAAAATACACGTAAAAATGTGAGTTCAAAATTAAAATCATTTCAAATGTTTGAATAGCGCATATTAAACTTAAGTGTGTTTATGTTATCAAAATGATATTTTGTGTGGTTTCTCCCGCAAAGCTTCTGTTTGGGAGAGCTGAAACCGCCACTGTTCAGTTCCCAGGTTCACATGCTTTTTGCCCCGGTCCTTGTCCTGGCAAGTAAATCTGGGTTCCTTTCCTCAAGCTGTTTCCCTGGAATAAGTATATTCATTTTTTACGTGTTTTATTTTTGTGTGTGTGCATGTACATGTGTGTCTATGCAGCAACTGTTAGGTAGCCCCTTTCCCACTCACTGATGGTTCCTAACATGTTAAAAACAGAAACAGCCAGCAGCTCAGGAGGCTGAGGCAGGAGGATCACAAGTTTGAGGCCAGCCTTAGCAATTTAGCAAGGCCCTAAACAACTTAGCAAGACCCTGTCTCAAAATAAAAATAAACAGGGCTGGGAATGTGGCTCAGTTGGTTAAGCACCCCTGGGTTCAGTACCAAAAAAAAAAAAATTCTTTTGTGAAGCAGACAGATTATAAACAAACGTAGAGAGAAAGGTAATGAAACAACAGATGATATCAGTTGCATGGTCACAAGCAATGGTAAACACTGCCTGTAGTAATTGTTCTAAGTGCCTCAGATATTTGAGACAAAACCTAATCTTGTGTAACCACTTCTTTTCCTCCCTGAATGTTTGCCTAAGAATTATCCAGTTTTTGTCTTCGTTATCAACTTGCAGAGCTGATCTAGACTGAACCGAATTCTTATGGTACTCGAGATTTTTGACTGTAGGAAACTTGGGTAGGGAGAGATTATAAGATTTTCTGGAAATGGGCCCCCCTTATACACACCATGCACCTCATAACCCAGGGAGTAGGTACCTCGGACCCCTTCCCCAGAGAGCTCTTGCCTTGGCCACAGACACCTTTACCTTACAGTCGCTACCTTTGTTCTGGTGAATTGTGATTGCTTGATCTCTGGAGTCTGCCCACCCCTCAACCCCAGTGCTCCTATGCCTTTAGCTGGCCAAAGCCATGGTACTACACATACTTGGGTAAAGTTCTGTCATTGTAGAAGTGTTTGGCTTTCTCTATTCAGGTATGATTTAGCATATTTTATTTTAGGTCTCTGATTTGGATGATCCTGTGTTCTGTTGTCAGCTTTTTTTAATTTGGTACTTTAAATTGGCAACACCTGCTTTTAAAAAAAAAAAAAAATCCCATGATTGCTCAAGCAGGGGCTTGAATGAGAGAACTGGGAATAGATGGTAGTAAGCAAAATGAAGCCGAGAGTTTTAACCTCCCCCGTGGTATTGTTAGAATCACCACAGGGGGGAAGGAGCAGAGAGGATACACAACTCTTGCAGCCATCTCCTTCAGATGGCATCAGGGCCTGTGTCTGTAGAGAAACTGAAAGGAAGAGATAAACCCACATTGGAGAAAAACATGCATGGAGAACAAGCATGTCTGAGAAGCAGAACAAAGATGAATCCAAGAGCAAGGTACCCATCAGTGAAAAGGAGGGGGAGCACAGACTCATGGGTATTGGAAGGATGACCCTAGGGGAGAGATGAAGGTCAAGATGGTTCTCAGGCCCTGGGACACCCTGGGACTCTTCCCCCCACATGCACCCACACGGCCATAGCCACATTAACCACGAACAGTATGAAGCGCTGTGAGCTTGGTGGAAAGCGAGGGCTGGTGACAGGTATCACACAAGTAAAGCCGCCAGCCCTTCCCTCTTTCCTTCATCCCTCCCTCTGCCCTTCTTCCCTGAACCTTTATCCAGTATCATTATAGCATTCCGCTTTATTTTCATCATTGGGTGTGCAGAGTTGAATTTGCCAGCATCTCTAAGGAATTTTAGCCCTCCCTGTAGCTAATCACACTTCCTAGATGGCTTTCCCTGCTCCGGGGGCTCAGGGGAAACTTTATCCTTAGAGGGCAAGGCTTCTCCCTGCACACTGTGTGGGTGGGGCGAGAAACCTGATGAAGCTCTTCTTTGTACTAGATCCCCAGGCATATATGACGATTTCTAGAACTCCCCCCTGTAGGTTTATTTTCTAAATAGCTGCGAGCTGCTGGGAAAATCCCAGAGTCTGATTAAAAACTCCCATGATGCCCAAACTGCTTTTTTGTATGAAGCAGGTTGTAACTTTCCAGATGAGAACCTGAATTAATAAATTGGTTTGTTTTGAAGTGTGTTTTTTTCCTTCCTCTCTCAGTTGTACAAAGAATGTTAGTAACTTTCTACCAAAGCTCCTACCAGTGGTCTGACCACCTTGGGAATGATTCTGATGCTCTCAGCACACGTAGTCTGACCTTTTTCATCTCATCTCTACCTAATATTTTGATTCCCAAACACAGAGTCTTAAAGTAAACCTCCACTCCACTGAGTTACCCGTACAGCAAAGCTCTTCAAAACAGATACTTCTATAAAGACATTTGTGATCTTTGGATCCTGGCTACACTGAATTTAATTTCATCTCCAGCTGTGAAACAGTTCACTGTTAACACAACATTTTTGAGCACCCCACTATGTGCCAAGCAGTGAATAAAAAGACTTTTCTTACAGTCTAGGAGCCAACAATGCAGTAGAAGGGAAAGTAGAGAGTAAGAATGGGGGTAGGCAGAGGGCATTGGGAAGACAGAGAGGGGCCTTCCTTAATGGAAATGAACCTCCTGGAGTAGAACAGGTCTTCAAAGAGGGGCAGAAGGGCCGCCACTTTGAAACAAAGTGATGCATTTGGGGAGATAAGCGTTGATGTTGCCCGGTGTCCTGTAGGAATATTGGGACATGAGTTTGGTTATACCAATAAACAGGATTTGGGAGATAATATATTTATACTACTTAGACCAAAGTTTTTTTTCTTTGAAGCAACTTTTTATATAATTTCCATATTTAACGTATTCTTCAGAAACTTTATTAACTGGTCCTATAGTGTAATTTTATGCACCTTGCTTTTGGTTTATGTTTTTGAAAGAAAGGAAACATTTTATGCATTTTATAATTTGGTCTTTTGAGGGGCTACCCCAAATCTTCTGAATTACTGCTGAGTTATAACTCCATCTCACGCTTTTTTTTACCTTCACATCCATTGGTTTTTTGGTTGTTGGCTTTTTTTTCTCCTAACTAGTTTCATTCTCACCTTTTTGCCTTCTAAACAAATTATGATTCCTTTGTTTCCTGATTCATATAGCTCCTAAAACCTTAGCTGAGCCCAGCGAATTAGAATTTATGCCAAATAAGCAGTTCTCATACTGTATTTGCCCTTCACCTCTCCATATCCATGAATGTAGAAGATGTAAGCAGACTCCATGGTCATGTTGAATGAGCGAGCACAGCTAGAACGAACTTTAAAGATACGCACTTGTTGCCTTTCGGTTCGTTAACCTACAGCACTTCTGAAGCAACATTTTCATGGGTTCTTTCCATGTCTGTATGGTTTACTGTGCCTGCTATTTCTCTTTTTTCTTCTGTGATTTGACTTAGAGCTTCTATAGGACTTGAACTGTGAAGTGTAAAATTTTAGATTATCTAAAAGAGAGACTTTGGACAAATTGCAATACATTCACATGTCTTAGAAAGAAAGATTATTGGGGCTGGAGTGGTGGCTCAGTGGTTGGAGTGTTTGGCATGCGCAAGTACTCAGGTTCAAACCCCATTATCCATTTTGCCTATCAATAAATTCAACACTAATAAGTAGAATGTGGAGTACTAAACAAAAATATAAATGGGTGACAGCAGAATGAATGAGAGTTAGAGTGAATGAAGGCATTTTCCAGCCATTTACACCCAAAGTGTTTTTCCCTTGGCCATCCTCTCTTGACAAAGGTAATACATTAATTTTTTGTTATTATTTTTATTAAGAAATAGTTATTGTACAATCATAATGCGTATAAATTAACAATATGTTATGCATATATTCTTAAATCAGAATTACCCCCTAGATGTAGTGCATTGATTTTAAACATAAGCCCATATACTTCGAACCTGTGACGTGAGTGTCACGTCTTGCCATAGGTGAAAACAAAAGCATGTCTGTTGCTTTCTCTGAAGTACGTGTGAGAGGGTTTTACTGGGTGGAGATGGCCTTGAGATTGGTTAATTTTGCTGTTTCTTGTGCTGAAGGGAAATCGTGGTAGTTAACAAGAAGCTCGATGTCAGAAAGAGAGGGAGGCAACTTGGGGCTTAGGTTCCTCCCACTACTAAAGAAAGTGCAGCTGCACGTTTTTAATATGCACGGCAGGAGATTTCAGCAGCTCGATGATATATGGTGCATTAATGTTGAAAAGATAAACACATTTGGAGAGCACAGGAAGGGCCTTGTGTTTTTATGTTAGCAGAATGCTTCCTAATGAATAAGAATGTGCTGCTGGCTTCACAGAGCCATATGGCAGCTTTTCTAATTTTAGTTGGGTGCAGATGCATAATTCTCTCGTTTTACCTTCTAGAACCTTTGAGATGCTACATAACTTTTCCTGTAATATTTAATCTATAGTGCTTGGCCAGAAACTGCCTGTCACTGTTTTAGTGACTTCTTTGCTCTGCTGTTCTCACTGCTACTGGGTTTGACATCACTTTGCCTGAAACCATCTAGTTCTTAAGTGCAAGAAAAGTTATGTGGATACATTCCCAGCAGAGCCTTAAAATTTGTTGTGGAGGTGATTAGACTTGTGTTTGATATCAGTCCACTGAAAAATTGATAGATTTCTGGGTGAGTGATTTTACTCATTTTGAAGCAGTGGAATTAATTATAAAACCTCCACAAAGTATCAGGTTCATTTTTGTCAAAGATTCTAATGCTTTAAGTAACACAACTTCAACGAAAGCAACTATCTTCATGCTTGATCAAACATAAAAATAGCTTAACTCTTAATTGGCTTTCATGTCAGGGATATCTAAACATGGGCAGTGCAAGGCTTTTTCTATGTGGATTATCTCCCAGCTGGTACATTTTTACAGAGTGGGTGCTACTTGTTAGAGTTCTGACCTAAGATAACTCAGTGTCTATAACTTCTACAGTGTCTTTAGGTGATCCTCCCCCCCCGCCAAAAAAAAAAAAAGAGGAAAGAAAGATTATCAATTTGCTGTAATGCCAGTATCACCCTGTCCCTATACTAGGCAGGCGTGAAACCTCGTGTAAGTTTCTGAGTAATCATTGCTGGTTGCCACTGCTCTGCTGGAGTTAGAAAAATCATGTGGCTGTCCCTTGAGCCGTGACTACCATCCCTGTGAAGGAATGGGACTCTGTTCTCTGAACGTTTTGAGGAAACACTCTGAGTTTATTCTCAGTGCAGTTGCCTAATAAGCAAATCAATAAGACTCCCTAACAAATGAGAGGCAGTGTTAGAAGAACATGTAAAGATCTTAAAGAAAAAAAGAAAGCAAGCACCAATTCATAATTTACAAATATCTAATATACTTCTTTACAGATAAACTAATTTTTCATTAGGATCAATTTCTGATTTATTGCCTTTTCACCAGAAAACTAGAATTTTACTTTCAAATTTATGCCTATACATACCAGTGATAAAAAGCATTTTAATTGATCTGCTTCAAAACAGTCTTTTTTTTTCCCTTGTATTTTTAAATCAGTTGTACATATGAAGATCAAATGCTTCCCTCTTCACCTTTCCTTTTGTTCTGAGAGAAAACACAAATAATAATTACTTACGAAAAATATGTGGAATATAATAGTAATGATTTTCCCCTGGTTTGTGGTATGATTCATCTTAACACAGTCCCTGAAGAGATGGGGTTTTGTTCTTTGCTTTGAAACTGGAAATTTAATTAATTGGTATTGGATTTCTGGAGTGCAAGCAATGGAGCAGGGGACCGGGTGGGATTGCTCTCGAAGCAGCCACACAGGAGGAAAAAAGTAGTTAGAGGAAGATTAGAGAGGCATCGGTGGACAGTCTCTCCAGTCAGGGTTTTGCATTTCTAGTGCTGTGCTTTTAAAAAGATCATAGCTATTTCCTGATTTTTAAAAATCTTTTTGGGAGTGAAGAAGAAAAGGACAGAATTATTATTTTCGTTGTTACTTTTGTAGATATATTCTTTATCTAAAAAGAATAACCTCAATGGTTAACATGCAGCAGGAAGACATGATGAAGTTAAAGCATAGAAATCTTTTCTTAGGCTCTGAAAATTAAATTTTAGCGTCTTTCTCCAATTTAAGAGTTCCATCTGTAATAATGAGAATTTCATAAGGTTGTGATCATATGAAACTCTGGAACTAGCTTTCTACTGCTGAGTTTACTGAAGGATATTTTTGTAACAGAATATATTTTTATGGTTAATGGATGCAAAATATAGAAAACTAAATATAGTTTGTGACCGCTGAGAAAACTGCCTAATTTTAAAATATTAAATAGTGTGTTTTAGTATAGTAATGCTGTGCTTACTGAAGTACAAATATATCTAAGGATTTAAGCATATTTTTATCTGGGACATAAAAATAGCATACTCATTACTAAAATGCTCTGTCAAGATACCAGTATATGTCCAGTTAACATAATAGTGTTATGGACTCTCAAAGGAGTCCTTTTCTTCCTCCTGTTTCCATTCCTCCTCCTCCTATTTAATTTCGAGGCTCAAGTAAACATTAACAGAGGTGGTAATTACTTCATGAAAAGTACCCAAATAACATAAATTCTGGAACAGTTTTATTTAGATTCCAGTTACATAAGTAAAGCTGTATTACTTAGTGTTTTCTATCTCATATTATTGATTTATGTTTGATATTGAGGAATGATCAAAGCACAAATCAGTACAGAATTGGAAAATAGATAACATATTGGTTAGAAAATGTGGCTATTCTAAACATTCTTTTGAAAAGTGGATTGAGAAACCCTAAGTTCTTACCCCTTGGCTGTTCCTTTTTTAGCTCACATAGTAATGAAAATTTCCCATTTTAATATATATAAATTGCATATGTATAAATATTGCAACTTTTTTAAAAAGTCATTTTGCAATTAATCTACAGATTTAACTGGAGTTTTCTTTCAAGTCACGAGTTCCACTAATATAATTTCAAATTGATCTTGTGAAAATATTTGTTGTTTCATTTTTGATCAGAGGTCACTAGTACTTCAGATTAGATGAAATTTTCGCCAGTATTGCTAAATATTGATTTCCAGGGCCAGGCAAAGATTTCCTAGTGACCCAGTGGCACACTTACATTGCCTCCCATCTCCTTATTGCCATCTACTTTCATATCCTTGGACTCGAACTCAGTTACAATGATTATGCAATGTTTTCAGTATGTCCAGCCATTTTTTTCTTCTCTGTGAAATTAAAATAGTTCATTGCAGCTTAGCCCTTTGCTGTTGTTAGCTGGCTTGGTTATACTCCTTTTGCCTTCCTGACTGACATGTTGCGCTCGCTGTCTGGCAGCAAGGATTGCGCTTTCCTCTTGTACAGGCTAAGTACTCATGGCAGAGCACAGCACCCACCCACCCAGAGGCACTCTTGCATCTCTTTGTATACTCAGACAGGCTGTTCATTCTGTTATGAGTTTGGGGTGCAATTTTTTTTTCCTTTTAAAGATTTAAAGATCACATCAGAGAGGGAGGAAATGCATATTTTGTAATCATTAGTAATTTTCATGGAGATTGTTATTTTTGTCTATGCTTTCTAGTTGTATCCCCAAACACATGTTTTATCAGATCCAGATCATTCATTCCTAATTTAAATTTTAGGTTCTTACCCCAAATTACACCTAAATTATTCATTCCTAGTAATAAAATACAGTGCCAATTGGTCCTGATTCAGCAAATCTGAAATTCTTTCCCTGAGAATGTTGCTAGAATATTTAGAATGCCCCCACGTGAGGATTTATCACTGTTTGGGAACCTCCCTGATGAAATTCTCTTACTGTAAGTTTTATAAATTCCACAAAAAATATTAATAGATGAATTTAGGTCTTCATCAAATCCAGTGAATGTCTTCTAAAGACTCAGTAGTGGATTCTTATTACAAAAAATATTTTGCCTCTATCTTACCCTAAAATGCACCATTAGTATAGACACTGTAGAAAGCAATAATTCATAGCTACAGTGATGTCAGAATCGCATAGGACAACAGCCTAAGGTTTTCTAGGGGCCAACAATGGTAAAGTTGCCTTTTGGTGAGTAGCTACTACTTCATCTCTCACTTTCCCCCGCAGTAATCTGAATTAAGGCCATTCTCCAGTTGTCATCTTTTCTTTCTGGCAGAGCTAGCGCCTTGCACTCTACCCCTGAGCTGTACTCCCAGTCCAGATCCATTCTTGGAGAGGAATAAAACAACAGATTATAATAGTGGAAGAATGGAACTTGAGGCCCTGAGAGATGAGATGCGTTGAAACTTATTGACTATAGCAAGACAAAATGATTTGTAATTTAAGACCAGTTTTCCCCCAGAAATCCTTAACCCATATTACTCTGCTCACCTCCTCCCTGTTCCCTTCTCTCTGTACTCTGAAGGGCCAGCAAAGCAAATGGGGGAAATAGGTTCCTCTGTCCACACACCTTCAACTTCACTTATTCCTGGGAATGAGTAATGATGGAGAGTCTGTCACATGCCGAATATTTAGTTAGACCTAGTCTGAAATAGGGATGGTGCTAACTGTTACAGATTCAGATGGTCCTCTCATTTCTTGAAATTTTCCTTCTGGTGGGATAGTGTGTTGTTTTTTTGTACTGCAGGATGTAGAAGAATGGGCATAACGCTTAGGAATGTATTAGATTCTCACGTAAGGGAAGTCTTCTGATCTGTGTACATACACCCACTGCAAATTCTGGCAGACACCTCAGGGTAGAGGGTAGTCTTTTCATGTACAGCATTCCAATTTAAGAATCACTGATGCTGGGGGCTGGAGCGGTGGCTCAGCGGTTTCGGCGCTTGCCTGGAAGCATGAGGACCCTGGTTCAAACCCCAGCACCACATACACAACTAAGTGTTGAAGCAACTAAAGCCATGTGAAAAACTAAATAAAGTTGTTTCTCTCTCTGTCTCTCTCACTGTAAAAAACAAAGAATCACTGATGCTGATGAAGGATGTTTCTGGCAGGAGAATGATGCATCGGTGGATATTGAGAATGCAGAGCAAAGGTTAGACTGCTTATCCTGTGGGATGGCAGCACCTTGTTCCTCCACACCTCCTCCTGCCATCATACGGAATACAAAAAATAAATGAAACTGTGCAGGACTACATATGTCTGTAATATCAGATTTAGTATTAATTAAGCTCAGGGAGCCTTCAGTCTGCATGCAGAGACCTCCATAATGCAGGCCATTGAAAAGAGGTACAAGCCCTGTCCTTATCCAGGGGGACTCCATGGAGAACAGTGGGAAAAGTCCAAGCCAGCTCTTCAGTAAAATGTCCACCAAAATAAGATGAGGGAGGTGATGGCCCAAGTCCTGATTCTGTACTGATAGGTGTGAATGTGAGCAGAACCTCAGGAGAAACCTTTAGCCTACAGGTGAACTAGCCAAAAGAAAGAAGGTTTGTCCCAGTGTATATTTATTATTCTGGCTCGAAGGACAGTGAAAAAGATTCTGAGAAAATGGAAGGAAGAGGGGACAGCTGTAATCAGCTGAGCCAGTCCTGTTTCCTGTGACTAGAGAACCTTAGTATCTCCTTCTCTGTAAGGACTGGCTCGGGGATTGGGACGAGACCAAGCCAGCATTAAGGAACATAGTGGTGAAAAGGCCAGGAAAGGTGAGTGAAAAAAAATGTTAAGGACTACACAGTATTGACCTATGGAGGCTCAGTGAGAAGTAATAAATACAAATACTATAACCTAATAGTAAGTTAGATTTGCACACAACTTTGTAGTTTTTAAGGTGTGTTTTATGTACCATTTCATTTATTCTTGCTCCAGCCTAGGTACAGAAGGAGGCAAGGAAACCAAGGCCTTAAAAGTGGTTTGCTGTGTGAGTCATACTTCTACCATGTGGCTGAGCTTGCACTTGAATTATATACAGGTCATCTTCACCTGTCACTGATAAATATGCATCATGGATGCTTGAGAATGGCAAGATTTGGAGGATCTGAGTAATTCCTAATTATTTTCTAGGTTCCACAATTAGGCTTTACAAATTTAAAAAATACCATATAAAATCTTTTTGTGCCCCCCCCAAATTATCAAATTCACGAAAGCAAGTTGATTATGAGTGCTAAATTGAGTTACAACTGTTTTGTTGGGGGGGTGCATTTAATTACACTGATAACATGCAGTGTAAACGAGGGTATAATTTATTCAGGTACAAATAATTGGCACATTGTTTTTCTGTTGTTTTCTAGCAGGTTGTTGGTGTGTATCTGTTAACACTTTAAACTTTTTTTGGTGCTCTTGAAATAACTAGTTTACACATATCTCAATAAATATGCATCTCTTTCTCCGGTGAGCTTCTTCATGAAATAGCCTCATCCGCAATAGAATGGCTCCTGTCCTTGTGGGTCTGAAAGCTTTCTTCAGTCCAGGAGCTCGGGCCTTGTACCTCTATTAGATCAAAGGACGGCCAGTGGCATCCTCTGGGAACCCAACAGGGTTCCTCTTCCCTGTGCTTTAAATCATGAAGCCCTTTGGACAGGGTAGGGACTAAATCTTCCTGGTCACTTTAAAAGTGAATGTGAGCAGAAGGAGGACAGTGAGAGTCAGGGCAGCCATACCAGGGCAGAACTTTCCTTTATTTCTTCTTCAGATGTATACAAGTGTATCTCCGATTACACCACCAAATTCTGAACAACAGACCCTCCGTCATCCTGGTTTGGGGAATCTCTTGACTAGAAACTAATTGTGCCATTGTATATAGCAGCTTCATAATCTAGAATAAGTGTCTTTGAGGGACTGGCACGAAACTCTAAACTCATTTTCTTAGCAGCCTGAAAGAGCCACAGGTTGTGGAGGTGAAAATGTCTTGCCCGTGCTTCCGGCTGTTCCTTCCATCCAGGGGTAATGGAGAAGTGCTCTCCTTTATGGCACATCTGATTCTACCAGAGATTGTTAAAAAATAATTACAATAAAAATATTTCTGTGAAACCACATTAAGATATCACCTTACACCAGTCAGAATGGCAAAGATGAAGAAAATAAACAACAATAGATGCTGGAGGGGCTGTGGAGAAATAGGCACACTAACACACTGTTGGTGGAGCTGCAGACTGGTACAGCCCCTCTGGAAAGCAGTGTGGAGAATCCTTAAAAAACTAGGGATGAGCCCACCATACGACCCTGCTATTCCACGCCTGGGTATCTTTCCAGGGGACTTGGAATCAGCACATTACAGTGACACAGCAATATCGATGTTCATAGCAGCACAATTTACTATCGCTAGGCTATGGAAACAACCCCGGTGTCCTTCACAGGAAGAATGGATCCAAAAACTGTGGTACATTTATACCATGGAATATTACACAGCAATTAGAAACAATGACATTGCAGCCTTTGAGGGTAAATGGATGGTTATGGAAGAGATCATGATGAGTAAAATCAGCTTAACCCAGAGATCTAAGGGTCGATTGTCTCCACTCATCTGTGGAGGTGGGGACTAGACCTTGGACAATGAGAAAGTTGGTCTAGTA